>JAMXBB010000012.1:34579645-34636294 GCA_024138015.1 Lumnitzera littorea
AGTATTTGATTGCATAATTTTCGTAGTATTAAATTAGAAAAAAAATAGATTGATAGACTAAACAAAATATATAAATTTTATTTTATCTACGTTATAGTTCAAAAATGAAATTCATTGAATAAAAATAAAAATATTTTACATTCCTAAAAATATCCTTCCATACTATAATATTAAATTAATAAATATTATTTTTATTAAATATTATAAAAAATTATTTATTTTATAATATAAATAATTAATTTTTTAATATAATTTTTTGCTTAATACTATACATACCTAACATAGTAAAATAAATTTATTCTGTTTGATTCTTCTTATACTTATCTTATTTAATTTTTATTATTCAGTTTAATTTTTCTAACTAAACGTTACCTTAACCTTTTGACCCTTTATATAGTTAATTCTCTTTGGTGACTCCAAAGGTCCACCCTATACATACCGTGGCTGCACATGGAAAAAGACATACCTAAGAGCAACGGATAGGAAAATTGCAACAGCAATGTGCTTATGATTGAAAAAATCTATTTCATATATGGAACGTATTCAATCGCCTTTATAATAAAGTTGAAGTTAACTTGGATTATTTAAATCTTAGTTTAATTAAGGTTCTTTTTCTATATGTAATTTAAGTGAATCATTTAAACGTTTTATTTTCATAATATCACACTATGAATTTTGTATACATTACAATAAACACTAAAAGTAAAATATGAACATAATTGATATAATAGTACAAGCATAAAGGACTTATGTCACATACGGCACGAAGAACAAGTTCAAAAATGGAATAAAATTAAGAATAAAATAACAATTCAAGTCATGTAATTGATAATGGATAAGAAATCATAATCTCATTCAAATAATTTGTTTAGTTTTAGCACAATCGAAACGGAATGGAATTAGCATAAATACATTATTTTCAAATATACTCCCAGACTCTTGAAGATGTACGATAGAAATATAATGAATATAATATATGTATACAAGGAGACTTAGTTGCAGTAGTTACATGTGTACAGCACGAGTCTTGTACTATACGTGGCCTCAGATAAGTGATGTAGAATGAACGTAAGAGATGATTTAGAGAAGAAGGAAGTAGAGAGAAGAAGTAAGCAATCTCAAAGAGATTAAATGCATTAGTGATAGATTTAGGAATTATAAAATATCAATCCTATTATTTAAGATGAGAGGTGGTATGTTTTTTACTTTAAGCTCTATATGATCGTCTATAATAGTAGTGTAATAACACAACGTTATTTCTCTAAATGGCTAAATTGTCCCTAAATGAAGAGGAGTTTTGAAATATTTATAGAGCTAAGCTATCAACAACTTCTGTTAGACACCAGAGACAATTGACGATCAAGATAAATCCTCTTATTAATGAATTATTCAATGGGCTCTTATTGAGGCCAACCCATAATGAGTCGCTCTATATACTTGAGCTTCCCTAAAAAAGATTAAGAACGAATGAGTAGGTCCTTGGTCCTTATTCCATGCCTATCATACCACATCTCCTAAAGTTATCTTCTAAAGTTACTCCAAATAAGGACTATACTCTTTAAGCCATATCATCTAACCTAAAAAGTCAAACCAAAATAAATAATATAGTAATTTTCAACTTTTTACAATATATATATATATATATATCTATACATACACACTCAAAGCATATATATATATATATATATATAGAAATAATATGTAGCATATAATATGTTATAATTAGTTTTAATATAGGCAATATTAAATATGGTATGAATATGTGCATACACATATATACATATAATATATATTATATACAACATATAAGGTATTATAATAATATCATTGCATGCAATAGGTATATATATGTACCATGCAATAAATGCATTAGAACAAAAATATTGATATATATACATAAATTAATGATTTGAATAATAAATTTATAATATATTTTAACATGTCATAATATACACAAATATTTGTACATATATATATATTACATTCTATCACAGCTTGTAGAAACCATAGATGGTAGCTTCTATGAGATGTATATAATATACAATATATAACACATTCAATAATACAATACAACGTAAAAATTACATGATACAGCGTATATGGGGTATATTATAACTATATAACCCCAAAAAGTTTAGCAAGTATCCTTAAGGAATGATATGGTATATTTATTTATAGTACAATGATCGTGTTATCAAAACTCCAATATAGGACATATCATCCGATAAAGCATTCATCAATGATATGAATTTGCTTAGCGGCTACCTCCACTCTTTTGTTTAAGTTTATTGAAAAAAGACTTATACTCCTATGGTTTGCGTAAGAAGATCAAATCTCCTAAACTTAGTATGGAGGCTCATTCCGCCTCTTTTGTTAACATGTTTCGTAGTTCTGCTGTTGGAACTGAATGCTCCACCTCGATCTGCCGAATATATTAAAAAGAAAAAAAAAATTAGGAATTTTCAGAGGGTTCATAACGAGGAAGGACTTTTCACAGCGAAGTGAATAATTTTTCTTTTTAATTTAGCAATTACAAGGATATATTCATGTGAAAAGTATAAATAAAATAATTGTTAAAGATGATCAACGTGAGTAAAGATAAGTATAGCTCTATTGCAGGGATGTGTCGCTACTAAAAACCACTCAAATATTTCTTACAATTATCATAAATGAAAAATACAAAGGGACAATACAAAAGGCCAAGTGATCGATGAAAATTCAACTTTTATGGGGAAAAAAAAGTCAAAAAGTTTGCAGAGCATTTAATTTCTACTATTTTTACACACACACACGCAAAAACGAAAGGATTTATTGGTCAATACAACCGACTTATTGTGCATACATAATATATAAATATTAATAAGGTATTTATATATATATTATATACGAATTATACGTGGTAATTGATTTAAAAATTATTTCCTCCATTAATATTTATATCAACATTTTATTGATAGTTACACGTCATGTGCACATAATTCGTAACCTATTGAATCGTTTTTTACACACACGTATATATGCATACACATCTCTATTATTGCATTACTTGGTTCTTATCAATAGGTTTTTCTTTTTAAAAAAACAAAAACTTCAAATGCTTCATTTTCATTTGGATTAAAAATGAAATGGTTTTTTTCTTTTTTGTGTTTGCAGATATTGTGACTTATTACAATCAGCATTCATAAACAAGTAAGTTATTTTCCTTTATAATTAATTTATTATGTATATTTTTAGCTTATGTATGTAAGTTTTTAGGAAAAAACATCTATTATACCTTAGTTATTAAATATGTTTTTCTTTTCATTGTTTTCCCTAATGGCTCCAATGATCTTATACCTTTCAACTTAGATAATGTTAGTAGGTGACGCACCTTAGGGAGTATGTGTAGAAAAAAATTCTAAATCACTTAATAATATTTATTATGAAAAATCAAAAAGAAAAAAAAAACAAAGCTAATAGTAATATTATAAGGGTTGACTTGTATATTGGATGAAAGATGAAAAGGAAAAAAAGAAATTCATCTAAACTTTTACAATTATTCATAGAAGAAGCCTTTATAGTATTTTAGCTCATGATTTCTTACCATATTAATAATAATACTAATCATAGTTAATTAATTCATAATAGAAAAAAAATAATGAATTATTAAAGTTGGAACTTTGATATGAAATTGCTATTTTGGTGAAGGATATTTTGCTTAGTGGAATTAAATTCTAGAAAGATACCATTTTTGTATGTATAATTCTTTAATGCAATAACTTTGAACTACTAGAGATTTATTAAAATTATTAAGCATTTAGGGGCTTTTTGATCAAATCAAATAATTAATGTTTGTTAGGCAATTCAATCATATTGAAAAGAACACCAAAAGATACTTTCACTTTAATAATATAGATAGATATAAATATAGATATAGATCATATTTGATATGACTGGTGTTGATGGTGGTTTCTTGTTCAGGTACACAATACCTATAAAATAGAAAACGGCCATAGGGGCAACAAAGAGTGCTCCAGCGTAGCTACTATGATACTTGAGCTAATCCTCTTATGATGAGAATAGAATTGTAAAGTGATAAGGAATATGAGAAAAAATGAGAGAGGTCTTATCTAAGGGTCTTATTTAATATTTATAGTAAGTCAGTAGAAGTTATACCCGAATTAAATTATTGGACCAAGCTTAAGTATTAGGCCAGCTAATATAAGTTCACGGAGTAGTTAATAAAAAAGTCCTATCAACACTTCCCTTCTACTCTCTTTGGTGATAATGTCAGCAAAAAGAGTACCTAGAGAAGTTGATTTTGTGGGGTCTCTAAAAATGTTTGTAATCTAAGGCCTGAAGAGGCTAGAATGCTTGAAAAAGCAAAAGCCTGAAGAGGCAATAGTTAGGAGTGGTTGGAGCACTTTTAGATATCAATATGCTTGAAAAGGCAATGGCTTAAAGTAGCTGATATGCCCGGAGGGGCGAAGGCCTGAATAGGCTAGTGTACCTGAAAAGGTTAAGAAATCATGCAAGCCATCTAAGCTAGGTATGATCTATACTACGTAGAGCCATAAGGTAGGCTAATTGGCCTATAATCCATTAATGTATGGGACTTTTGGCTTATTTACTCATTGTCCTTACATGGTGTTGGATTAGAGTATTTAACCTATTGTCATTTAGTGACTTAAGGTTTGATGTATACGACTTTAGGTTTATTTACTCATTTTCCTTACAAGTTAACAAGGCCATCTCAATTAAGGGGCATTTTGATGAGATCAAAGGACCAACTTAAATTCCTAGTTATGGGGCAAATGAGTTTTCAAATGAATATGGGGGCACACATGTCCATCAATAAGGGGCATATTTTTTGAGAAAAACTCAAGGTCTAATTAGTAAAGGTGTCCCATTAATTAAAAAGTTTAGGATTAAAAGAGGCAAACAAGTCCCAAACACTAACACACTAAACATATTAGAGAGTGGAGCAACATCAATGTGAGGAATTGAGACTCATTTCTTAAAGGAGGTTTGTCTCAAACTTAATACACAAGTTAAAATGATGGTAGGCATTCATTTCTCTATTCTAAACACAATATATATATATACCTCACCAACCCCATTAACCCCTTTAAAGAAGTGATTTTAAAATCAAACCTTATCAAAAAGCACCTCACACTAGGGCAATCAAGAAGATAGGTATATCGATCTAGAGAAAAAAGATAAATTAATTCATGCTTACCCTAGTCACACTAATTCATGGGTAATCATTACCATTGATAACTCATCTTCTTTAAAAGGAAGAAGAGCTTTGATTCTAGAAGGTTCACATATTTTGAGCTGTAAGTTATCCATGAAGAGATAGTAGAAGAAGCGAACATCTCCATCCTATCAAAGGCTAAAAGGAGAAGAAGTCGTTGCCTTCATTGATAGCTTGCAAGAAGGAGCTTAAAAAAAGTGAAATGAGACAAAGAGAGAGAAAGGAAAAAGCAAGAAAATGAGAGGAAAAAGTCCAAAAGGAGAATATCAACAAAAAGAAAAAGGAAAAAGAAAAGAAAGAACAAAAAACGGAAGAAAAAAAAAAAAGAGAAAAAAATGGGCATCAAGCTATTTCCTTTGAGAAAAGGCAACATAAGAGAAATAAGACCGAAACAAGCACTAAAAGGTGATTTAAGCTCAAAATCTCAGGGAACCTTCTAAAGCCTAAAGAAGGTTAAGGACATCAACAATTAAAGACAAGACCTACAACTCAAAGCTAAAGGGCTAACCCATTCCATAGGCCCTCCCACAACACCACTCCTAAAAGGCTCTTTTGATTAAAGGGACTTAATTATCTTAGGCTAAAAATTGCTAATGAAACAAATGCAAGCCCATTTTAGTTTTTTCTAAAGGTTTTTGACTTGTAAACTCGGGTTAAGAAGATAATTTTTTCAAAATAAGCCCATTCATCAATCCCTTTTAAAACCCTCAATCAAAAAAGCCCATAATGAATTATAAGTTTGAAAAAGACCTAGCTAATTGGCTAAGGCATATCACTTGCAAGATTTCACGCCCCGAAGCGGCAGAGTCGTAACAGCCCCCGCCGTGTAAACCATCCTAAGATAGAAGTTGGCCTTACAACCGCTATCTTAGACCTGATCTACACAAGGCGTCCACGACTAACCCGCTTTGAAGTAGACAATTTGTAATTTAAACAAATCATTTACCTAAGAAAGTGAAGAAATATATATAATCACTATAATTCAGTTACTGCAGTTAAAGTTTTCAATATTCCTCTATAATATATCTCCTAGTTATTACATCATTCAGAAATGAAAAATAATTTTAAAGTAAAAACTTAGACCTTAAAATATATGTTTATTCTTCGATGTTTTTCCTCACTCCCCAGGATCCAGCAATTGCTAGCTTCAGAGTATTTGTTTGCCGCTTCTTAGCCAGCACCTGCATGACGTCTATAGGGATGTGAGCAACCACAGCTCAATAAGTTAGGACGGAGGACTTAAAACTATATCATACACACAACAAGATTTTCAATCACTTATTAGGTGCAATGCATGTGCAAGCAAATGCCATCGCACGACGTTGTCCGGCCCGTCGTAAGATTAGAGAATTTGCGTCCGCTCTAATCCGGGTTGAGGAGTTGCCGTTAATGCAACAGCTCACAACCAAACCCAGGCTTGTGTAATGGAGACCTTGCTCCTCTCGCGACTACCTTCGAACCACTGTCTTCACCCCCGCCGCGACCTCCTCTCCTGTCACTTAGTTCGACTGAGGATGAAGAAGGGACCATTTTGCAATCCTGCGCTATCCCTTCCGAAGGGGTCGGTATTTGGCCGGAGAGTCCTAAATTCCCCTAACGGGTTGCAATGCATGTCCGATTATAATTACTGGTCGGATATTCAATTAAGTCTAGTATAGGGTGATCGATCATTTTATACAATTCATATAATATGTGCAGAGCAACAAACAGAATCATGGCATCACCCATAATCAAGCACATGCATACATTCAACTATCTAACAAGCACAACCAAGCATAATCTTAAGCCTCCCAAAATACAGCATCGTATTAATCCCAACTTACCTCGACTCCTCGTTCGCTCACTCGAGGTCCGATTTGCTCAGGCCATCGCCGGTTATCCCTATAACACGAACGTGGTTTCAGCTTTTCATATAATTGTTATAGGTTCGTTTTATCCTATAATGCTTCTTGTTAGGTTTTGTTTAAGGTTTAATATGCCCAATTATCTAGGTATTAAGTCTTTTACAATTATTCTAGGTTTGGGGTTAGGTTCAGGTTCGGTTTTCGCATCGATTTCTAAACCAGGTTTTTAGTTCGATTTTTAAGTAACGTTTTATATTCCAACCCTAGAAATTAGTTTCAACCCATAATGTGAAATTAATCACATTATTTTCCGATAACCTAAATACCATCATTACCCTTTGTCAGTGTTTATTTTACTCGGTACACTTAAATCCATATCAGTGTACCGAATTCACTCCTAATGTGACAAATTTTTACATTTTTCATATAATTCCATAAATTCAAGTTTCCTATCAGATTTATTGTGCATTTTTATTATTCTCAAAATATCAATTTTTATTATAATATTTTCTATTTATTATATTTTCAATAATTACACATTATGCATTATTGCATATTATGCACATAATGCATTTCTAATATTTCTATTACCCTAATTACCATCTCTAAACACCAATTATTATTTCAAAATGTCTAAATCCATCCTAAATCAAATTTTACTCCAAATTCCCTAATTTACAAAATTAACTATTTTTTCCTATTACTCATTTATTACATAATTAACCTAATAATTACATCTAACACCCTAAATGCTATAAGTGTCATAATCCATCAGATCTTAACACCCTAAAACATCTACTTATTCACTAAGTCAGAAATTAATAATTTAATTACTTAATTAATCCTAAATTACCCATTTTATGCCTCATTTTAGGACCTAAAAATTATCTAAAAATTTCAAAAATTAATTTTTGAAAAAGGGCTTCATAGCACTGTTCTATATCATCTAAGTAATCTACACAAAAATTTTGGGCTTGAAACTACACTCCTAAGGTCATTTATTTCTAAATCGAAATGTGCTCGGTTTTGCACGATTTCTTAGGGGCCATATATTACGGGATATAATTTCATCAAAATAATATTTTTCCTACAAACTACATACAGAAATATCCCATAATAACAAAATTCATAATTTTCTAATTATATTTACTATTTTTACAAAAATTTACAAGATTTGGGCTGGAAATTGGACTCACCGATTTGGGTGGCTCCAGCCACCGTGGCCTTGTCGGCCGGCCTGGGCGCTGCCACCACCGTGTGGTGGTGGTGGCCGTCCACTTCCAGCTCCTCGTCTGGTGTAGGTTCCTTTTAAAACCCTTAACTGCACAGTTTTTCTTATTTTTTTTATTTTCTGGATTTTCTCTCAAATTTTCAACTATCTCTAATTTTCTCTGATTTTTATCTGTCCAAATGTACTCTGTAATTTTTCCTGCTATTTATAGAGCTTTGTGGAATTTATTGTGCATTAAATGGAACAAGACAATTGCCTTATCCCTTGATTTTTGGCTTTTATGTTGTCTTAATTTAATTGGCCGAATTTTTTCTTATTTTTCCCAGCTGCCATGACCCAATTCTGGATGATTCATGATTTTTCCTGATTTTTCCTTAATTAATTATGAATTTTCTTTAAGCATTCAGTATTATTTTAGCACATTTCGCGTATTTTAAGTAATTACGCGTATTTATACTTACATGTATATTCATATATAGTACAAATAAATATTCTTAAATATTATTTTGGTCATTCTAAAATTTTTAGTATACATATAATCTGTCTCTAATAATTTATTAGCTATTATATTACACTTTTTGCCTTTTTGGTAATTAGCAGTTATTATGCTTAAAATTTGAAAATTTTATAGTCTCCTATTTTACTACTTATTTTCTTAAATTTAAGTTTACAGGGTCATTTTTACTGATATCTTGTTAAATAGTTTATAATTTGGGTTTGATCGGATCTTTTAACCGATCACCCTAAACCTTGAGTTCTAAATTCAATCTTACGGTTACTTGGCTTAACTTTGAGGCTTACACAAGATGGACCATGAATTTTGGAATAAGGAGTCAAAAATGAAATTTGAACTAAGAGAGTGAGGAAGCCCTCTTAGACTAGGTAACTCAATGAGTGGGATACTTATTCCTAAACAAGATTTGAAGACTTGTAGTCCAAATAGGTAATTTGCCCTATGTTAAAGATCAAGGCCCATAGTATTGGAAGCCCAATGAGAGTAACCATAGTAAGGTTCTGGGATATTCAAAGACACATTGATAAGCAACTAAAGGGATCAATTTAGCCTAAGCCCAAGCTTCAAATAACACGTATAAGAGAGCAAATGACTATGAAGCAATGTGGTAAGCCCACCACCTATTAGCAATCTCTAAAGCCCATAAGTGCTTCTTACTTGTTAGCAATTCAAAAAAGAATTTTGCAATAAGAGCCACGACCCTAATTTTCACAAAAAAAAAAATATGAAAAAAAATTCAAAAGAACAAAGAGAAATTTTCTAAAATAATTTAAAGTTTAGAGAACCTTTTGTTCCTACTTCTCTCAAAATGGAGACTTATAGGCCTCCTCACAAGCCTAATTCAGGGAGGTACCTACCTTGGAAGAGTCTTCTCTAAGTCCATTTAGGAACTTTTTTAGCCTTTATGGTTAAGTCTTTGTCAATATCCTCCAGTCCTATCTTCTTCATTTTGATATGTTTACTTAAGTAGCTAGTTTTGTTTATTTTAGTAAATCCTCCATGTTCACATCATCAATCCAACCCCTCAACGATTAGCCCATCCATACATATTGGATCACAACACCCGAAGTCAGTTTTGTTTAAAGGTTCACTCCCTAGCAACTACTTTCGATTCAATTCCTCCTTTTGATTAGGCCAAATAAGTTCAAGCCTATTCTAGTATCCAAACTTCTTATAATCAATCCTTTTGAAAAATTCAAGATTGCTTACTTAGTAGAGTACTATCCTATTCTAAAATTCCCATGGAACCCTTGCTCAATAGAGCATTGTCCTATTTCAAAAGTTTTCAAGATTGCCTACTCGATGGAGTGCTATCTTATTCTAAATTTCTCATAAATTGCTTACATGATGGAGTGCTGTCTTGCTCTAAAATTCCCATAGATTGCTTGCTTAGAAGAAAATTGTTATATTTTCAAAAGTTTTAAGATCGCATGCTCAATAGAGCACTATCTTATCCTAAAATTCTTCGGAATTGCTTGCTCGGTAAAGCGTTGTTTTGCTCTAAAATTCCCATGACCACTTGGTCAATGGAGCGCTATTGTATCTTGAAAAGTATTTGGATCACTTACTTGTTGGAATGATGTCTTATTTCTAAAATATCTAGATTGCTTGCTTGGTGGAGCACTGTCTTATTCTAAAATTCTCATAGATTGCTTATTTAGTGGAGTGCTATCAAAAGTTTCGAGATCGCTTACTCGATGGAGCATTGTCCTGTTCTAAAATTCCTCTAGTTCGCTTGCTCGATAGAGCATTATCCTATTCTAAAATTCATATGGACTGCTTGCTCAGTGAAGCACTATCCTATTTTCAAAAGTATTCAGATTGCTTACTTGGTGAAGCATTGGTCTATTTCTAAAATCTGGATCATTTGCTTGATGTAGTGCTATCCTATTTTAAAATTCCTATAAACAACTTGCTCAGTACAATGCTACCTTATTTTCAAAAGTATCTAGATTCCTTACTCAGTAAAGCACTATCCTACTTCTAAAATATCTTGATCGCTTGCTCGATGAAGTGTTATCCTATTTTCAAAAGTATCTGAATCACTTATTCGATAGAGAGCTAGTTGCCTTCTTTAAAATTTCAGATTGCTGACTCATCTATCCTTTCTAAAAAAGTTTTGAATTACTAGCCCATTAGGGCATTATCTACCTTTTAAGATAGGATATCTTGTAAGAGCCCTAACCCATCAAATGTCTTTTAGGGTAGGATATCTTATAAGAGCCTTAACTTATTAAATGCCTTAACTCGTGAAATCACTCTTTAAGAAAGGATATCTCGATAAAGGTCTTGTTAAGATAGACAACAAGGAACCCTTTCCATCTTTTAAATAACCATAGGATAGAATATCTCACTAAAGGGTCTCACTAAGATAAACTATAACGAGTCTTACTCTTAGATAGCCTCAACTCTACTACAATTTTAGGAAAGGATATCTCACAATAAGGTCTTGTTAAGATAAACTACAAAGAGCTCTTTCTGCTCTTTAGACAACCTTATTACCATTGTTTCCTTAATATAGGATATCTTGCAAAAGGTTTCACAAAGATAGACCATAAGGAGCTCTACCTTTAGATAACCTCAACTCTATCACTCTTTTAGAAAAGGATATATCAATAAAGGGTTTAGCTAAAATAGACCACAAAGTGCTCTTTCTGTCTTTTAAATAGCCTTATTGTTGTCACCTTCTTATGATAAGATATCTCGCCAAAGGGTCTTGCTAAGATAAACCACAAAGAGCCCTACCCTTAGATGGCCTCAACGATATCACTTTTTTAGGAAAGGATATCTCACAAAAGGATCTCGTTAAGATAGACCACAAGGAGTTTTTTCCACCCTTTAGACAAACTTACTACTATTGTTTCCTTATGATAGGATATCTCGCTAAAGGGTCTTGTTAAAATAAATCGAAAGGGGTCTTACCCTTAGATAGCCTTAATGTTATTGCTCATTTAGGAAATGATATCTCACTAAAGGGTTTCATTTAGATAGATTGTAAGGAGCTCTTATCGCTTTTTAGATAGCCTTAATGCTACTGTTTTCTTAATATAAGATATCTCATTAAAGGGTCTCATTAAGATAGACAGTAAGGAGCCGTATCCCCAGATATCCTTGGTGATATCATTCTCTTTATGAAAGAATATCTCGTCAAAAGGTCTCGCTAAAATGGACTACAATGAGCTCCTTCCACCTCTCTTGATTGATAGCTCATCATCAAGAACCTTTTTTAGACTATCTTCTTCCCATAAGGACAAAAATAGAGTCTCTTTTTTCTCGTTTTTGTGATAAAGTTTTCATCAAATTCCATCACCTAGAAGGGCAACTGTAGATACTCAATTTTTGTCTTTCTTAAGTCCATCTTTAGTTTAGAAATCCCTATTTTTGGAAAAGGCCAAAATATGGAAAATCCAAAAAAAAAAAGGAAAAATATGAAAAATAAAAGAAAATTTGAAAAGAATGGTTAATACAAAAAAAAATTAAAGAATCAAGAAAAGACATTTAAAAAAATGGAAAAATAAGAAAAAAAACTAATAAAAATGAGAAAACCTAAAAATCGAAAAAAATCAAAAAAAAAGTATTCCATGATGATCCATTTAGGTTGGTTTAGGCTTGAAATTATTTGTTAAGGTCAAAGATGACTTTTGGAGTCAAAATAGGCATATGCGATTAAATTGAATTAAGAATCTCAGATAAAAATGAATATTTTTTTAAGATCAAATTTTTCTAGCCTAGTTTGGACTACTTATTTCAAAATTTTTTGAAAATACACTTTTTAAAGGGATCATGGTCTCAAACTGCACTTTAATCGAAGTTAAAATGAATATTTTATGCCCATTTGAAATTTTCAAATTAAAACCGAATACAGATATAAAACGAGTACCTAATTTGGTTAAATTGGAGACATTTTGAAAATATTTTGACCATATTTATACAAGTAAGATAATTAATAAAGCTTGTTGTAAGTGTGTTTTAAAAAGAGAGAAAAAGTTGGACGAAGACTTACAATTAGTGGAACAAGGAAAAGGCAAAATGGGAAAAGGAAAAAAAAAAGAAATGTGCCTTGTTTGTCGCAAATGCATGGTTATGATTTACTTTACTTATATGTTTATGAATAAAAGGATTTTCAAATAAAATAGGCTTTTTCTCCCAAAATTAGCTTACTTACACATAAAATATTTTTCTAAACAAATAAAAAATAAATAAATTGGCATTTTTCCAAGTGGACCAAAAGAAACCCATTTTTCCTAAATTAATAAAATTTAATAAACTTAAAGTGAAAAGAGTTTTCTCTAAAATAAAATAAACTAACAAACTAAAATTTTCGTTAATTGAGAAGTATGTGGACTTGCTCCCACTTTGCAAGTACATAAACACTTTAGACAACCTAAAATAATAAAAAAAATTTGTTCTTCCCTTTTTCCTTTAAAAAAAATATAAAAAGCCTAATTTATTTGAAAAACATATTTAAAGCCCATTAATTGAATTCACAAATCTCTTTTATGGAAACTACTTAGGTTTTAATAAGTGGACCTCCGAACCCAAATATTTGATTTTTAATTTCAAATATTTTTAGAATACTCGTGCATTAGTAGTTGAAATTAAGGTCCATCTACTCATGGGCCCAAATTTCACTTTTTCCCTGTGTCGATCGAGTGGCAACTCCTTTTTTAAAGATTTTTTTTTTATTTTTTGCTTAGTCTGGTAAAGAGGTATATATTAAGCGAGTCGGGCTTAATATAAATTAGGTTGAGACAATATACAAATCAAATTTTCAATTCAACAATCCTACCCTATTGGCTATTTCGCTTTAGCATGGCTTAATCACCATCAAACCTCACCCCTTGTCAATCAACGAGGATGCAGCACCGAACCACAACAAGTTAATCCTCATCCTTGATTCCTAGACATTCTTGTCCACCGTACACTTAAGAAACAAAAGCCTCAAGCTTTACATCGAGCACTAGTAAGTCCTTATACTGGATTAGAGCAAGCACATCGTCCTTGTAGATACACTCAAATCCTCATATAAATAAACCTAGCATGCTCGACATCCTTGCCTAAGTAGCCCTTGGACCTAGGATCTTGAGCTCTCAAAATACGATGTGAGATATACCTAACCAAAGATGCGTATACACTTCAACAAATATTTTTTAAGCAAACATGAGCACTCCAAGAAAACAATTAGGAAGAGGCGATAAAATTAAAGTATGCAACAAGGAGAAAACAAAACATGAATAACTTTCATTACTTCAATATCCACAATTACGTTATGATACGATTGACATCTTAACCTACATAAAAAAGGTCGTAAGTTACAAATTCAACAAAAAAACAACTAAATAAACAATCACTCCTTTACATTATCAGCCTCAGTATCCTCCATGTCTTCATCATTTTCATAATCATCAGGGTCAACTTCTCTATTGCCTCATTTGCTATTGGCTTAGGCCCTATTATCTAACTAGGAGAGAATGCCAAGATCAAGGTAAGGAAATTACCTCTGCACCTCCTCTCTCATTAGCTTCTCCCCATCTAAGTAGGCCTTATCCATATCAACCTTGAAGTTGTCCCCTTCCTTACACTTCTAGAATAACTTTTGTATAGCTGCCTCAGTTAACTCACAATCCTTGAACTAAACATGGGAATCCTTGAACTAAACATGGGCCTCCTTGAGCTTCATCTTAACAACGTCAGCTTCCCTATTCACTACCATTGCATCTTAACTAGTGGCCCTGGCTACCTTTTTAGTTGCCTCTACTTCCTTTTTAGGAACTTCCAGCTCCTATGCATGAGCATTAAGCACTATCTATAGGTTATCAATGCATTTCCTTGCCTAACCCTTCCCTTTGGCCGCCTCCTACTCAAGCCTTCCCTTCTTTGCTCCAAGCTTCTCACAATCATCTTACACGAGCATGGTTCATGCCTTTAGTCCATCTAATTCTCTCTTCAGCTCATCATAATCCTTCTCAAACCCCTAACAATGCTATTGAGAAGAATCCAATGAGTAATATCAATACAAACAAGCACCTATGAAGGCTCAAAAGAAAAGGAGAAGATCAAAGCCATACTCACTTAAGAAGAGTCCACCTAAGTGAAAATGCATACCTATAGAGACTTATAGTGTTCGTTACCCCCTCTAAAGTAATCAACATGCTCTCATTATATCCCTTCCCTTGAGAAAGTGCAGTATGCTCCTTTTTCAAGGGCCATGTAAGAATAACTAAGTCTAGCTATCTACCATTTAATGTCTTGACATTCTTACTTGTATTGTCCTCTAAATTGATCATAAGCATAGGTTGAACCCTCGATAGTCCATTTACCATCACAACATCTTTAACCTCCTAACTCCTAAGCACCTCCTGGACCCCTACAAGAACCCTCCCCTCTAAGGACTTATTTTGAATTGGCTAGTTAGAGACTGGTCTTTCTAACTCCTCCATAGGTACCTTATGTTCAAGTACCTATCTCCCAGCTGTGTAACCTCTCCTTCAGTAGATATACACTTATAATTACCTTTACATGGAAACCATCCTCTTACCACAATACCACATCGAGTACCTAATCCTTCACCTCGTCATCCTCAAGAACAAAATAGTTCACACCCCTTGTTTAGATTGGTTTGTTCCACCCAATTGAAAAGTCAAGCTCATGAGCTAACTTCACCCAATAGAACTATTCCTTCTAATCATCTATTTTCGACTTCTTCCTATGGAAAATCTTTACATGTGGCCCCTAACTTATATAGTACACCCAGCCTTCATTGTTCGCTTTCAACTAGAAGAAATGACTAAAGAGCTAAGCTATCAGCCTCCTCATGTGAAAAATAAATACTGCCTTCAATACATACCATGCATTCAGGTGGAGGGAATACGATGACACATAGAAGTAGTTAAACACTTTCAACTAGAAAGCAAAGAAAGGAAGATGCATCCTCATGTCGATTACCTTTCAATACAAGAAAAACGTATCTTTACCCCTAATGTCATACGCCTAATCATTGGCTTCAAGCATTTCTACTTCCTAGACATCATTATGAAATATCCTAACAAACCTAACATCACCAGTACTCAACATGTTTATATTCTACCTTAGTCACGAGCTACCCTTTCTCCTTAGATAGCTTCAACTTCACTACGACATCCACCTTATCAAGCATATACTCTCCTTGAGGCCTACCTTCTGCAATTAACCCCTTTGTCTTCCATAACCATCTAACCTCTTCGCCTCTAATCACCACCGCTACCACCACTACTACCATTTCTGGAGGGGAGTAAGGTCAGGCATACCCTCTCCATGAACCTCTTTTGTTGTTGTTGCTTAACCATCTCCTAGAAACTCCTCGAGAAAGTGAAAAGAAAATGTAAGAAAATGAAGGAAAGTACTTTAGAGGGATTTTGATAGAGTTTCAATAGAGCGAAAGTGAAAATGAGGAATTGATTAACCTTGAAGGCCACTATATAGGCACGAATGGGAAGGTAAATCATCAACTTGCAATGGTTTACCATGTTCATCCATGTGCCTCAATGAAAGAACCGATGGCTTTAATCTACCGATGACACAAATTGGCAACTTAATGTATGCATCCACTTATTGAGTAGTTTATGCCCCCCTCTTAGGACCTTAAGCAACCCAACCATCATGTCAATCACGCCAACCATCGTATCCCTTTGATAAGTGGTCTATAATGATGTTCCTGAATACATGCTCCATTGTTCGGTCCTTAGCTCCTCAAATTTATCTTTGAAAACATTTGGATTCGGCGAATCACTCCAAAAAAGGTTCAGGTGCTTCGCTATTAACTCGAGCAGCAAATACATAATAAGAAAAGAAATAAATGAGATGACAAGCGAAACAGTAAACAATAGTAATGATGGGAAAAGGAGAATAGGTGAACATATCCAAAATTTTAATCTTATTCATTTGAGTTCAATGTCTTTATAAAGCTTTAGGGGTTGTCATGCCAATCCCAAGTACATGTAAAAGTAAAGAATACAATAGAAAGAGGCAAAGGAAGGTTCAAAACACCCTTGCGTAACCCGTACTTAGCTACCTCACTTTAAAAGCTTCTTAGTCTCCTTGCTTAACCCGTGCAATCAAATTCATTAAGCTCGTAAAGAAGAAATCTAATCTCATCCAACAACTTATGGTAGTGGGCTCCTCTTTCGTCGCGCCTAAGTATACTACTTTTGACATCTATAGCTTTAAGACAAATTCCCGATTTATCAAAGCGACTGGCAAGCACTTGATCTACTTAGAAGATTCAACTAACCCTTAAGGAAAATCTATGCTTAATTGTAGCTATCGGGGTATCTGCAAGCACCCACCATCATTGCCTTTGAATCGTCACCACAAAAGCATGCGAAATTGTATAAGGGAGAGCCTATAGACACTTGTTCCCCTCATAATAGCTGCACTCTTGTGATCAAGAGCATTAGGGAGTTCCTGCTCCTTCCTCAATCAGGAACCTCCAAACCACCTAGAAGTCCCCTTTATGTCGTTGTAATCACCGTAAAGGACTAGCATACATAAGTACTTTAAAGGCATTGCTGGGACATCTATCAAACAAAAACGTATATGGGCATTATCTACAGTGCAATCACCACCACGACTAGGGACGTACCCTTGGGAGCCGTTCATTGTGTGAAATCTCATGGCTTGGCAAATGACCCAGCCAAAGAGTCCATGTATACCCCTCGATTAGTGCTTAAGGTCTATCCCCTCTCATAAGGCAGCCACTTAAACTCCTCAATCAGCACTTGAGAACTTCACTTACCTACAATGGGAACCCAAGCCATATTTGTACACTCTCCCTCAAAGCCTGATCTTTTTCTACTTAGACATCCTTAACTACCTTTAGTATCAAAGAAAGTTCTTCTACACTTGTGGAGAGCTTAAAAAATGATCAAATGGAGTGGTGGAATGAGAATGAAGTGAATGAACCATAAGCTAGACCTTTATATAGGCTACAAAAGGTGAGTTCTAATCGTATACATGTTGCCATTGCCCCATCCAACGATGGAGATAGTGCCATGACAAAGGATTGCCATTAAGACTATAATTAACTTGTGATTATGGCATTCCCAAGATGTATTAATGACCATCATGCTACGTATTATCCTATGTACCGTCACTAATCTTAGGGAAAAGCCATTTTGGAAAAAGATTAGACAGTACAATCCCATCAATGGTCATGTTACGTAGGTGAGCAATAGTATCCTTTACTTTAACCATTTGAAGCCCATCATACTTGTCTTGGGAATGCATTGGGATAAAAAGCTTTGTCCTCTAGAGCTTGAGTACATAGTACTCTCCTTGCCTCTTCAATGCCATGGAGAGTAGGGGGCCAGTTTTGATAATCACCTTCTAGCTTGGGACTTCAAAGGCCTAAGCTCAACACTAGGCCTAATTAACCCTCTTAGAAGCTCCTATTGCCTCTACCAAAATTCCCAATTATTTGACTTGTTATAATATCTAGGAATTATTACTTTCAGGAGAGTAAATTCTTAAGTTTCTTAGGGTTTGTGTAGAATCCTCTTTCATAGGGTCATGCAAGATGCTCTTGTTTTTTTTCCATAAAACTTCCCAATCGAGGGGGTGAATACTTTCACTTTTCAATGGAGATTTTATAGTGTAAATATAGTAATATAAATCTTAGGAAGATTTTTGTGGAATTGGTTATGAATTTTTTATAGTATTTTTGTATAATTGGTTGTAATTCTACAAATTAGTAGATGTAAATAAATTTCCTTTTAGCTTTTTAATGAATAATATAATTATCATATGTGACATTCATTAGTTTTAAAATACAAATGTTGTTAGTTATTATATTTGTTATTTTTCCCTTTTTATGATATTTTATGCAATAAATTCAAACTTTAAAAAGATCTTGATTAAATTTCTTTTAGTTTTTTTATAAAAAAATAAATTACATGTTTATATATCTAGGTTTTTTTAAAAAGAACATAATTTTTCATTATTATTTTTTTTAATTTTACAGTTTCTTTAATATGAGTAATATTATCAGAGGGGTGGGTAATGAAACCAATGTAGAATACAATAAAGGAAATATATACAAAGATACAATAATGATAACAATAACAACAATGATGATGATACATGCCTAATTTTATGATAACATATTTTTCTAGAAGATTGAAAAGCATATTCTAAGATTTTAAAAGTTACTTCTATCATTTTACAACTATGAACATGGATACCAATGTTCATACACAAATATTTTGATTTTTCAAATGGGCTAATGCTTAGAAGTAGTCAACTTAGTTCCTTTACATAGTGTACACCATAAAAATGGATTTTCAATTTTTAAAATGTTGAATCTTTTCGACATTATTACAAAATAAATAGAATTTTTTATAGTGTATATATATATATATATATATGAACAAAGTACTTTATATATGCATATATAGCAAGTAATTACATAACCACTTTGATTATATTTTAAGAGGTAATTTCCTACTTAGGACATTAAGGCCCATTTCGACCCTCATGGAACATTAACCAAGCCACCTTAGCCTACGACTACCTTGAGGAGGCCTAAGCCTTGAATAAGACATATTGGTTATGAGAAAACTGATCGTGGCTAGGAGAAGACCACGATTTGGGCTAATCATGATCCCGGCTCTTGTATCGCGAATAAACTAGAAGATCCCATACCATGAGTGGCTACCGACTTTGGTAGCTCGAAAGGTGCCTAAACTACTGGCAAGAAAAGACATGGTGTCTTCACCACTTTCTTATCTGGGAATGTATCTTCTTAAAAGATACACTTATATATTTGGGAAAAGTTCATATGTCGAGCTGAAATATCATTTCTATCTTTTCTTAGCTTGGTTTATATTAAGCAGGCTCACTTAACATAAATCTCTTGACCAGACTAAGAAAAAGTTTTTGTAAAAAAGAAAAATAAAAGATTTTTGAAAATGGAATTACCACTCGATTGAAATCCGAAAAAAAGTGAAATTAGGGCTCATAAGTGGATGGATCCTAATTCTAGCTGTTAGGTTACAAGTTTTTTAAAAGATATTAGAAAAAAAAAAACAGAAACTAAAGACTTAAGTTTGGAAGTTAACTTATTAAAACCTAAACAGTTGACATGAAAGAGATCCATAATGTAATTAAATGGGCCTTTGATGAGATTCTTCAAATAAAAAAGGCTTAACATTAAAGAAAGGGAAAAAAAAAACTTTTTTGTATTTTTTAGGACCTCTTAAAGTACCTATATACGTACGAGCCAGGATCAGGCCTACTTAATTCTAAAAGAATATTATAAAACTTTAGTGGGTTGATCTATTTAATTATAAAATATTTCACTTTAAGTATTTAAATATTAATTAATTTGTAAAATATACTTTTTGTCCAAATTTTAAAAAACTAGTAACTGCTAACTTTGAAAACAAGTCAATTTAGATTTTTTTTTAGAAAAAAATTTTTTTCTAAGGTAGCAAAACATTTTTTTTTTTTTAAACAAAGAAAAGAAAAGCCCCATTTATTAAAAAAAAAAACTCATTGAAGACAAACAAATTAAATAAATCATAAAAGGAACAAATTAATTAAAAATTATCATACAATATCATAGAACCACATTTATATTTACATGGCATGCTCAATAGTTATGTACTAATAATTTATAACTAGTACCTAAAAAAGAACAAAAAAGCTACTTTGTTATGACATTAAATAAAATTCTTGAATCAAATCCTCTATTTCAAGAATAAACACCTGTCCATCACTAAACAAGTATCAATCTATATTTTACAAACATAAATCATGATAAACATATTGCAATTCATTCATCAAAACATCTAATTAATCAAGAATCATCATCAATTTCATTTACATCTATTATTAAGCTACATAAACATTACATTATATTACATTATAGAAACAAGGATTATAAAATTTTCTTTATCAAATTGTACATCAAACTAACTAATTTAATACATAAAACATAATTTCACAAATTATCAATACATAACATGCATCCAAAATCACCAAGAACACAAAAACAATTAAGAACACCTAAAAGTTTTGAGAACTTACCTCATGCAGTAATGACCTGGTGACTGGTTTAAGGACTTTTTGGATGGTTTCTAGCAAGATGGCAACCATTCCTAACTCACGACTTTCCAATCTATAAAAACCATCCTCTAATTTCAAGAAAAATCATGCTCTACTCCTTTGATTTGTCCAAAGAAATTTAGTCTTTCAACAAAACCTTAAAACTAAATTATGGAATGAGAGGTTGAGAATAATCTCAATCTAATTTGTTCTCCTTGTAAATGCGTTCATTAATGTGAAAAGGGGGCTTTATTTATAATGTAGAGTCAAGCTTTGATCGTGACTTAAAATGTGTGAGTTTTTCAACTTCAAAATTTGCATTCGTGCATAAATTCTTGTAATGTTTAGCTAATTTTTCATGAAATTAAAGTTCATGCACAAAATGGACCAACTTATGTAAAATTGCTAAAAATTCATAAAAAGTTGTTTTTAAATGAATTTGATACATTTTGTATCTTACGTGTAGGTAGGTATACGAGGTTACCATGGTCTTGGTAACCCCTATAGTTCGACCAAGATCGATTGGTAGAAGAAATTAAGGTTAAGGTTTTTTGACTAAAACCCTAATCCTGTTAAACATCACATTTAGTTAAACACAAAGATAACTTAGAGCTGATATGTGTATATTGATCAATCAATAGACCTTCCCACTAATTGATCAATAGCCTAAATTTATAAATACTCACATTTGCAGCTAGAAATACAATCTGCAATTAGGATTTTGGCATTTTAGGTTTAGTTTTGTGAGCTTAATGTCTATTTTCTTGTTTTGGTGAATTATTTATGACATTCAATGCATGTTTTTATGATTTT
Source organism: Lumnitzera littorea (assembly GCA_024138015.1). Classification (NCBI taxonomy): domain Eukaryota; kingdom Viridiplantae; phylum Streptophyta; class Magnoliopsida; order Myrtales; family Combretaceae; genus Lumnitzera; species Lumnitzera littorea. The sequence goes on from JAMXBB010000012.1 coordinate 34,601,365, forward strand.
GATGCACATTTAAACTTGTTATTAAAGTATTTGTTACATTTTCTTCATTGAATCTCTTGTTCATTTGTTCACACTATCTTGACATATTCATTAATGGAGATTTCTACTATTTTCCCATCTTTTATTGCCACCATTGTTGATACTATGTGTGGTTAAGTAGATTTTAGTAGGATTGTGATAATATGGATGTTGTAGATGGTGTAACCTTATAGTTATGATATGGGTATGTGTGTTTAAATGAGATTTTGATGATTGGTATTACATTCAGGTTCTTTGAGGTGTTTTTTATTGAAATTTTCAATGGGTTTCCTTATGATTATGAGACTAAGAAGAGATTACTCCTAAGAAGTGCCCTTGAGAGTTTATTAGATTTACATAATTATGAGGCCGAGAGGAGATTAGTTGTGTAATTCCCAATTTAAGTCATGGAGTTGGTGAAATATCGATAATAGGTTCTTACACTTATCAAACCGATGGGAGATTAGGTGTTCCCCATAGAATTCATGTTGCTTTATGCGATCTTAGTGGATTATGATAGGTTTTGAGATCGAGAGGAGATTAATCCCCTAATTCCTAGGACAAGATTACTGAACTCATGACAAGAATTAAGTACGTAATTTAGTTGATCATATAGGGAAATGAGACCGAGAGAAGATTTTCCACTACATAATTGAGTGAGGTGCGCTACCTAGGATCAAGCCCATGTGAATTCCGTCAAAACCTAATTAAAAATCATCCCTATTATCTTAATGACATACCTTCACTACTTCTTCAGAAACTTGTCACATGCCCATGCCTTTAGAATTTGTGTTTGCTGTTAAATTTCATTCTTGTTTAGTTACATTTATTTTCAACTCATTGCTTCTTATTCGATCAGCTTAGATTAGAGTAGCTAGTTAGAATCTGGTACTTAATTGAATCCTTTTCCCTAAGGAAATGACTTGGTGATTACTCATTAGTTTTATTACTATAGATGATCTGACTCACTAATCTACTAAGAGATTGACACTATTTCAAAAATTTTCATTTATAAAGTGTCTTTAATTCTATTAATTTTTATTCAGTGTTTATGTAATCTCGTCAATTTCTGGTGCTACTGCTAGGGAAAAGACAATTGAGTTAATATTAGATAAACCGAGGACTTTGAGACTAGGCCTTAATATAGTTATAGCATAGTTAGTAGTTTAGTTTAGTTTTCATTGACTTTTAAGTACTTTAGTTATTAAGGTCTTGATCTTTATTTGTTTTCTCATTCAATTGGGTTGATCTTCCTACTATGTCATTAATTTGAGGATAAAGTTTGGAACTTTACTTTGAAAATTTGCTAGAAAAGTACTTAATTTGTCCTTAGCCAATTTGTGTCGAGTTATAAAAAATGTTATTTATATTCTTGCATATAAAGTTACAAGTTGTAGTTTAGCGATTTGGTTGGAGTAGAAAGAAGTAAGCATCAGGTGTGTAGGCATAAGAGACAATAGAACACTTTAGGAATATTTAGTCCCATCCATTTGTAACATAACCCCAATCCATAGCCAACATGAATTCAAGCTAAGAACTTTAAGCTCAAACCTAAGTTGCTTAGATTCATCTATAGGCAATCTAAAAGACATCCATATGAAGATCCAAACAAGCATATTCAAGAGTTTCACCATTTATGCTCAACAATCGAATATCAAGGAATTTTAGAGGATGCATTATAAGGTTGTTCCCCTTTTCTCTTAAATGGAGAGCAAAGAGTTGGTTCTATAGATTATAGGGGCAAAGTTTAAACGCTTAAGAGAAATTAGCCTCTGGTTTTCTAGCACATTTTTTTCTACCAAATAAAGTCATTGCTCTTCGACTTAAGATAATGACCTTACACAAAAGGAAAGAGAACCTTTAAGTGAAACATAAGAGTGATTTATAGGTCTATTAAGATAGTACCTTCGTCATAGGATGTCTAAGGAACATCAACTGTAGATTTTCTATAATGGACTTAGTCATGAGGATGGTTTATTGGTGGATACTACTTTTGAAGATAGTTTATTAAATAAAATAGAGAATGCAGCATGGGATTTACTAGAAGTGATAGCATATAATGATAGGAATCAAAGAGCTCATGCTCATATGAGAGAAGTTGCTAAGGAGTTAACTGAAGGAGAAATCAACCGATTAAAGAACAAGTCGAAAGGATATCTAAGTAGTTTGACAACCAAAGCAAGGTCAGGTATGCTTGCACACAAGAGGTATAACCAATTGTGGTGTGTACTAAGTGTGAGTTTGCTCATGATAACCAAAATTATCTTCAATTAGGGCAAGAAAGTACATTGAGGTATAGCCTTGAGACTTCACCTAGGTAATCACTAGTGAACTCATTAGAAAAATCACTAAGGTTATCTTTCAATAAAATTGAGGAAAGCATACCTATGGAAGGACTTAGTGACATACTCAAGGGATTTTTAAGGGGTAGCCTAGAAATCAGTAAATAACCTCAAAACTGTTTGAATAAATTTCTTCAACATTATGACATGAAACATTCACAGTTAGAAAAACAACTTAGGGAACTCTTGAAGGCACTGCACTCACTTAAGGAAAATGACACCATGGTGGGAAGCAAATAGCAGTCATCTAACACAATCGAGGCAATCCAACTAAGAAGTGGAAGGGAAATTAAACGACCATATTATGAAAGGGAGTATGAACCTTTAGCCAACGATGCTAAGGAAAAGGTAGATGAAGAAAAGGAGAAATAAAGAAATGACCCTTTCCTTAAGAAAGAACTTGAACCACAAGTTTATGCTCCTCCGATACCTTTCCCAATTAGATTGAAACAACAAAACTGGACCAACAATTTGCCAAATTCTTGGAAACATTCAAATAGTTGCATATTAATGTACCCCTTTTTTAGGCTCTTGAGAAAATGCCCTCATATGCAAAATTCATAAAGGAAATTCTAACTCAATAAACAAAAGGAAAGAAGGAAGCATGATTGATAAAATTACGAGTTGAAAATATGATTCTGCAAGTTTATGAATTTATAATGTTTTTCTTAGTTAAAAATGATATAAAATCATTAAAGCACAAACTTTTAATAAAATTATGAACTTTTATATACGATTCTATAAGTTTATGATTTTACCGATTCTATATGATTATATTGATCCTATGCATTAAAATGAATAGTAAAACTGCAATTTTGACAACCATGGAAGGAAGTGATGATGCTTTCTGAGGAGTTCCTTGCCATTATGCCAAATGCATTACCAAGAAAGTTGAAGGACCCTAGAAGTTTAATCATTCCTTGCATGATAGGAGAGACATTTGAAATTGGTTCGTTATGTGATTCAAGTACAAGCATTAACTTGATGCCATACTCTATATTCAAGCTTCTTGAGTTAGAGGAGTGTAAGCCAACTAAAATGACCCTTTAATAGGCAGACAGGAGTGCGAGATGCCCTCGAGGAGTAGCTGAAGATGTGCTTGTACCTACTAGCAAATTTGTTTTCCCTATAGATTTTGTTGTGCTAAATATGGATGCTGATAATAATGTTCCTTTGATCTTAGGAAGACCTTTTCTTGCCACATCATAAGCAATGATAAATGTGAAGTGGGGAAAGCCTAGATTGACTACACTTAAGATTGACTACACTTAATGAGGAATTTACCATTGAAGTACCTTGAGTAACGAAATTACTGAAAGAGGCTAATGGCTACCAGGTTAACCGAATCTAATTGAAGAGTCACAAGAGGAAGAAACCGAAGAAGTGAAATTTAGCAAGTGGAGTGAGGATTTTGAATGGTGTAATAATGATAGTGACACAAATGAGGAAGATAATCTAGAAACGAACAAGGGTGAAGATGTAAAAGGAGTTTGGATAAAAGTAGCGGAGTCATTAGAAATTGAACCTAACAAGGACAAATCCTAACCATCAACTGAAACCCTACCTCAATTAGAACCAAAGCAATTCCTAGATAATTTGAAATATGCCATTTTAGGAGAGAAAGCAACCTTGCCAGCGATAATAGCCTCTAATTTATCAAAGGAAAAAGAGCATAAATTGCTAAAGACATTAAAAGGGAACAAAGAGGCTATCGGTTAGACCATAGCAGATATATATGGCATAAACCCTTCATTATGTATGTATAGGATTTTCTTTCAATCAAAACGTAAATCTATGTTTAAACCATAGAGACAACTCAATCTCATTGTGCAGGAAGCAATGAAAAAGGAAATTATGAGAATGTTGGATGTAGGGATAATTTATCCAATTTCGGACAGTAAATTAGTAAGTCCTATCCAAGTGGTCCTAAAGAAGGGAGGAATGATTGTAGTAAGAAATGAGAAGAATGAGTTAATCCTAACAAAGACTCTAATGGTATGGCGAGTGTGCATAGATTATCGTAAGCTAAATGATGTCACAAGAAAAAATCACTTTCCCTTATCATTCATTGATCAAATGGTTGAGCGACTAGTAGGACATAAATACTATTGCTTTTTTGGACGGGTATTCAAGATACAATCAAATTTTGGTGGCACTCAAAGATCAAGACCACTTTTACATAGCCTTATGGGACATTTGCATTTAGAAGAATGCCATTTGGACTTTACAATGCATCAATAACTTTTTAATAATGCATGATGTTAATATTCTCATGCATAATTGAACATGGGATCAAGGTATTCATGGAAGAATTTCAATTGAGGGAATCAATGTTTGGGGATAAGTTTAAATAGAGGATCAACGTTTCAAAAAGTTTGAATAAAATATCAATATTTCATAAAGTGGTTCAGATAAGAGATTTGTAATAGTTAATGCATAAATTTATTTGAACCATTTTTTGAAACGTTGATCCCAAACTAGTTTGATCTTTCCTTAATCTGTTTATTATCCATTGAGCTGGTTCAATAAATTAAGCTAGGATATTTAATTAATAAATTGATAAAAGTATTAAAGGGAAGTTACAAATGATAATTAAACTAATTATTTAATTAATTCAATACTAAATTGAGCTTTAATTTAACTTAAGACGAAGAAATCAACTTTTGTAATTGTATGATCAATTATTAATAACTCATAATGTTCTTAATCACATATAAATTCAGAAGATGGCTTATCTTGATGTGGAGTTTTGGTGATGACTTTAACTAATGGTTCATGAAAGCTTTACCTTGTATGTTGCTTGTTAGGTAACTAGAGTCTACAAACCAAACTAATGCGTAAATCCAGCTTAACTAAATGAGTGTTACTTGTGCATGATTACCTAATTCAGAGGGTAACAACATTGGACTAGACTATGCTTCTATTAGTCATAGTTATAAGAAGATACAGTAGATAGGTGCCATGAGCCAACATGGTATGGTGAAGAGTACATCGACCAGGGAACACTATGGTGCTATGGTACTTCAAGGAAACCATGTGCCATATCAACGCAACAAGTAGTTTTCAGATGAGCACGAGGATCGATCAACAAGTCAGTTTTAATGTCAACGAGCTATTTGTAACTACTCAAACTACTTCTCTTAATTTGATTTCTAGCAAGGTAGTGGTTAGATGTACCCGTTAACCCCTAATGCCTATCGTAGTAGGATCAAACCTTTGATCCCCTATTTGTCTAGAATGACGAGTATTCTGATGCTAATTGTTTATTTCACATTTAAATAATATAATAATTCATCTTGTGTTGCATGAGAATTAAGCATGTGTGACATACGATACCATAGTTGTGATTGCTCTTGTATTAGATTCTTTGGAGCACATTCTTTTTTTTTTATTTTTTTGAGGTGACTACGAATGCCACATAACGGTTGAAGATTGTTGGAAACAATGAGCTAGAAATCAACTAGTGCTACGAATGAGATTTATGTTTTTTTTTTTTTTTTTTTTTTTTTAGTATTGAGTTTTCGTGACTATACTAAGGTTCCTTTGAGGGATTTTTATAACGGGGTTACTTCGGTGACTATAGTTGATGATCTTGAGATTTCATTGTGAGCCTCTCTAGACAGGCTAGTGATGAATTGTTGGTGAACCCTTGAATTTTTTTAGCGTGGAGAAACTCCATTACAATACCCAGAGCTGACCTATTTTTGGAATTTGAGAAACCTATTTTGGTTTTATTTTGTAAAGCAAATCATCGCACAATAATTTTCCTAAATTTAATAACACTTTCTAAAGTACTAATATTGTGTAAAAACCACTCTCTAATGTAGGATACCTTTGATGTAACATTTAAGTGTTACATGCGACTGACCACTAACGGATTCGAGGTGTGACACTGATAAAGTAGAATTGAATGAGTTATTGACGGAAACCAGAATTCAAAGATGACGAGCAATCAAAGATGCAGAACAAGATACTCTGCTATATGTGAAATATGAGTCATCAATGGAAATGCATCGTCTCTATTTGTTTTTCTCAATTTTTTTCTATTTATCCTTTTAAAATATTATTACGTATAATCAATAACTGAGATTATAAAAAGTATAATGACATCATAATAACATAATATGATATTTTAAAATTTTAGATAATTCTAATTATTGATTTATAAAATAAGAAAAATTAAGATAACAGTAAATGAAGAAGATCCAAATTTATCATTAATCTATTATACTCTATCAACTAAGTATATACATATATATATATATATGTACATCAACTGAATTGTTAGTATAAACGCGTAAACTATACGTGTGGGTGTATATGAAATAAATAAAAACTAACTAATATACATCACGTAACAAAGGTCGCTTAAAATAAAATCATAGTTATAATTCTAGTACAAACATACAACATTTTGATACACCTGTTCATATTCCAATAACGGAATCTATAATTATAACTGCAACTTAAATATTAAGTTATTGATACACGACTTTATTTAATAAGATCTACAGAATTAAAAGCTATCTCAACATTAGAAATTGAAGACAAGTGACAGTTTAGGGAATAAGTAATATTTATTGTTTAAATTTTTAAAATATCATACGATATTATTATAATATCATCATATTTCTTATAATTTAAATCACTGATTATACGTTGACACATTTTAAGAAGGTAAATAGAAGAAAATTAAAGAAAGTAAATGAAAATTATCCATTTCCGTATGATTTGTAAGCAACAAAGTTATTAAGCTACGCTTGTGCGTTTCTTAGTATTCTTAAATATAAATTGCTATTGCTTATTTCCTTCTTTAATTTAATTTTTGCAGTTTCATATACATAGATAGATAGATGAGTGGGAGTTTAAGATATTATACGATGAGTAGAATCTATGCAAGAAATGATCAGGAGGAATACAAAATAAAAGGAATGGAGTAATTGATATAATACATACAAATATTACGTGCAAATACAATCACTTAAATGTTAACTTCCATCCTGCCTATTTTTAGCTTTTAGATTAAGCTATTGAGAGAGAATGTACAAAGGAAAAAAAAAATTGTAAAATGACCAATTAATACATATTCTAAAAAAATTTAAGATTATCTTAGATAATTATAAATTTAAGATGTGGCGACAAAGCTAATTTCCTAATATCAATCGATAAAATAATTATTATTTATGAAATATGTATATATATAGTTTTTCTCTCATGAATGACCATTGGGAGGGACCTATGCTGGATCACACTAGTGAAAGTTGAAGAACTCTTTCTTGAAGTTGCTCAAAGGGAGGCACTTCTCAAACACCATAAAGCGCCTCCCTAATAACAGGGTCATTCGTTCTTCGTTACTTGGCAACCGTATCCTCTACCCAAGGATTGACTTAATGATAAAGTTTCTTAAGATCCAGTTAGGGGTAGAGGGCTTACTTTTGCTCACTCAGCCACTTAAGCCATTGCCCATCCCAAACGCCTTGAACAAATCCCTAAGATCAGGCAAGAGAGCATATATATATACATCTTTAGAGATGGCATTAATGAGCCTTGCTCTATCTAGTGCCTCCATTACCATCTTAGTGGAGTCATCGAGCTATTCAAGAGACAAGACTTCATCCTTTGGGGGGAGGGAGTTGTTTAGGAGTTAGTGACGTTATACTTTGACGCATCCAAACCTATCTCACCAATGTTCAACATAGAAGATAAAGATAAACTTTGTTAGATGTTTACAAAGATGATTGATATGAGAGAGAGTCAAGTTTCGTAGTATTGGAATAAAGAAATTGCGAAAAAGTAACCTCTCATTATAATTGTGGTATTTATAAGCCAAATATCTAGGAAACTGCATATGCGATCATAAGGATTTGTAGCTATGGAATACTGTAGTGCAGATACGTGAAGTCAGCCTTGATTGAACAATTGTAGTTTAAAGGTAAAACGCATGCAGCCATATGTCAATTTGCTATGACAAGACACCTATCACAGCTCATTAAATGCACAAAAAACAAGTACAATAAAGTAATAATTTGAAAAGTTTCTTTTACTAGAAGTATTCTCGAGGCCCCCTCAACTTCCATAAGGGAACATGCCCAACACGCTATTAGAACTACACTTAAAGTTGGACCTATTTCCTATTCGGACAATGAATGGTCCAATTTGGCCCAGTCTACTAAGCACGTTTCCTCTACAACTAAACCTTAAGGAACACAAGCCACCATATTCTTGCCTCGAATTGGATTGCCCCAAAAGGCAGTTTACTCAAATACATCTTCACCTTGGCCTGTCGCCACCTCGGGCCACCAAGTTTGGTTTAGCAAATGTATGCCTTACTTGGACCTGATGAAATGCAAACCACTAAGTCCAAACAAGTCAAACCTTTCGTGTTCCATCTCAAAAGTGCCTCATTCACCTCTACCCAAAGGGCAATGTGATCATAAACATTGCACCTGTCAACTCGGATTTCTCTACCCCGGCTTCACATCATATCAAACCTCTTTGTCTTAGCCCCCACAATAGCTTAGACCCCTTCACCTCAAACTTCTGTCCGACTAAATCGACCACATGCTTAAGAAGCCCATTTTTTCCTCTCCTTTCCTTTTACTACAACAATGAGACTATTAGGGTAAGAAGAAGAGGCGAAGGGGAAGGGGGTGCTGCTTTTGGTCTTAGTCTCCTCAGGCCCATCCCGATCCTATCAAGCTTATTCCCTACCTTAAGCTGCTCTCGGCCTAAGCCTAGAGTTTAGTGCATCCTGCTATGGTAAATCTCTAACTGCTAAAAGACTCTAGATAAAGTTAGGAAACCAAGCCAAGTAATCACCTCCTACATATCTAGGATACGTCAAACATCACAAGCTTACTCTTCAATTTGTACGGAAGTTACTTTGCCCACTACCTACTCTCTAACTATCAGTGCCACTCCTCTACAAATACAAGATCACCATCTAATGATAAACTACTTGATACTTTACACACTCAAACTTATTTATCTCTCCTAAGTACTCATACTTTTCAAAACACCTTACTGATTTAAGTATCGGAATGACCACGTCGAATAACACCCTAATATCTCCTCACAATATTCTTTTTTGCAGGCTTACTGATTGTGCAAAGCCCAATATATACCGACTAAGATCTTGAGATGACAAAAAGCTATCTCAACATTGGAAATTGAAGACAAGTGACAAGTCAAGGAATAAGTATTATTTATTGTTTAAATTTTTAAAATATTATGCAATATCATCGTATTCCTTATAACTATATGTTGCCATATTTTAAGAGGGTGAATAGAGAAAAATTAAAGAAAGTAAATGGAGAAAATCTATTTCCATATGATTTGTAAGCAACAAGATTATTAAATTACTCTTGTGAGTTTCTTAGTATTCTTAAAAATAAATTACTATTTCTTATTTCCTTCTTTAATTTAATTTTTGCAGTTTCATATACATAGATAGATAGATGAGTGAGATTTCAAGATATTATACAATGAGTAGAATCGATGCAAGAAATGGTCAGGAGGAATACAAAATAAAAGGAATGGAGTAATTGATATAATACATACAGATATTACGTGCAAATACAATCACTTGAATGTTAACTTCCATCCTGCTTATTTTTAGCTTTTAGATTGAGCTGTTGAGAGAGAATATACAAAGGAAAAAAATATTGTAAAATGACCAATTAATACATATTCTGAAAAAATTTAAGATTATCTTGGATAATTATAAATTTAAGATGTAGTGACAGAGCTAATTTCCTGATATCAATAGATAAAACAATTATTATTTATGAAATATGTATATATGTATAGTTTGTATTAAAACTGAGCTCGCACAGTAAAGTAAAAAATTATAATAGATATTGCACACATCACACAGGGAAATATACTGAAACGTTATTAGCATGGCATTTATGGATAGGGATGCCTAAAAGAAAAAGGCCCTGCACATCATTCGGCCCTTTCTGTTTTCAGAACAGAACGCAACGTTATTTCGGGAGTAGTTCTAAGAATAGAAAAGAAAGGGTCCTAGTAACATAACGACTTAGATAACCGGACATACGATCAGTACTACAAACATTGGTTTTTAAATACCATATATTAGATTTGATTCTCCCTCTCCAAAAGTTATACTAGGTCCGAAGCGAATCATCCGGTCGATGTAGAGGTTCTTGACAAGGTGTTTCTCTAGTCTCCTTGGGTGCATTTGTCTTTCTGCGGTTTTACAGAGGAACTACTTGCCAATACTAGTTTACACGACAGTTAATGGCTTATAAACTAGGATTTTCAGCATTACTTTGTGTAGCAGCAATTCGATCTCCGAGATGAAAAGAAGATGACCCTGAAGAAGATAAATATCCAAACTTTCACTCAGAAACAGAAGGTATGGAATTTCCAATTTCCAACCCCATTTTCCTAATATTAAGCTGAAACTGAATGGCCGCCGCCAAAAACTTCTCCATCTGAACCGCCCCTAAAACCTCCCTCACCTTCCTAACCGTCTCTATCCTAAGCTGATCCGCACTCTCCACTACCTCCACCATCTTCTCCTTCAATTCCCCCATCGCCTCCTCCAACTCCAATTCTTCACTGTCCACCACCCTCGTGGCCTTCCTCAAAATGCCCAACAGGCTCGGCCACGCCACGCGCTCTTGCAAGTTTGCCATAGCCTCCATCAGATGTCTTTCCCTTATCTTGGTTCCAGCCTGCAGTCTCTCCAAGTCCGCCTCCTGCTCCGCCGTGAGGTCGCCCACCGCAGCGGGGATGAAACGCAAGAGGATTGTTGGCCTGAAGTCGGCAATCCAGTGGAAAGGGCGTTCGAATGGAGTGAACCAGGGAGACGAAAGGACAAAGAAGACGTCTCGTCTAGCAGTTATGGACTTTTGGATAAAGTATGTTTGGTAGTGACAGAGGAGCTGGTCGATTAAGGTTTGTTGGGGTTGGTCTTGTGGGGAGTTTATGGAGCTCAGGAGTTGTTGGAAGAGGAATTCATGGTGGGAGAGCCAATTAGTGTAGAAGGTTGTGAAATTGTTGGGTGCATTTGGGTTTGTGTTTGTGCAGTGGGTTTGGTCTCCCATTTTGGTGCTGTTGGAGTGAGATTGATTGATTGTCGTACTGCAAAATTGAATTTGAAAAGTCAGTTGTTGTCCAATGTATCAGGTGGGTTTGCCATTTATGATATGAGATGTATCATATATATGCTACTTTTGCTTCATTACTAAGATTCTTAGGGGGTCAACAGTTTCGCTATTAGTTGGTGCAATAACTATGAGTAATGATGCAATTATCAGTTTCCTTAGCTGATGCAATTCAACAAAGAAAAAAAAAAAATGGGAAACACCACATTTTCTGTCTGCTTAAAATAAATAAATAAATAAAAAGTAGTTCGACATGTCTTACATCATCTATTTGTTCTGTTCAGCCATGAACCCTATAATCTATGTCATGTTGGTATCTTTGAAATTGTTGCATCAATAAAAGATTTACTGTCCTAACATATTGTATTTACAACATATGAGAGATGGTTTCATTCAAAGATCAGATATGGATGTAAGTGAATTGTGATTTCACCAAAGTTGAGTGGTCTTTGTTCTATTGATTCCACAATAAGATAATAGAGACCCAGCTTGGATCTAGTTGTTTCATGTATCATAAAATTAATTGAAAGATCTAAACCTCTTGATATATTATAGTTTATAAACATTCAAAATAATAAGTATATGGCATAATAATTTATTAGATGTTTCAATTTTGCCGACTGATTTTTACAGGAAAAGAATTTTGCAGGCTCTGCTGCTTTTACCGAAATCAGTGTAAAGAAATTTTTTAATTTCCATGTAGTTTAAGGTGTCAGAAGAAGTCAAGCTACGAGCTAGTTTTGGAGGTGATGACATTATATGAGTCCTGCCAAATTTCCATTTTTAAGATGGAAGTACACAGTAGCTGCCTGACACTTAACCCTTATCTGGGGGAACGTATCGTGTTGGTTTCGGAAAGTTTTCGGCCCGTAGGCTTTGCTTGCTTAACGCGGAGAGAAAAACAGAAAGAAGGAAAAACGACTGCAATGGCATTCTTCGTTGTGAAGAATAAGAAGAGGAACTCTAAAAACTCTCGGTCGGTGCAAAGTTGGCGAACATCTGGTCAGTGTGTTATCCGTTGAAATAAAATTTTCTTAAATAACATGTATCAATGAGTAAATATTAATAATATTTAATATATATCAATAACGATAAATTCATATTTTGACATATTAAAATTTTATTATTATTTTATCTAATCACTTCTAAAAATTCATTGGAACTTTTCTCCGTTAGCTCCAGATGTGAAGTGGTATATTCCTTTTTTAGGAGCTCCTGATTCACTGGCTTCGAGGATCGTCTCCAATTTTACCGCTGAAAATTTATAAACAAGAAATGCTCGCTGGATGGATTCTTTTTCCAGTACGTCGGCACCGACAATAATAGGTTTTTAGCCGTGCTAAAGACAAAAGACTTCCCCAAAAATATCTGTCGCCTGCTTGATGTTGTGCTGGCAACAATTTCGGCTGTAATTATATGATATGTTTGACCGTACTTTTAGCAATGACGTAATCACTTTCTCAACATTATGTGGTTTTTCGATTTTCACGTCTACGGTTTAAAAATACTAAATACTATATCTAACTAAATAATTTTTTTTATCAAATTTACCTTTAAATTTTAAATTTATTAAATATTATATCTAATTTAATTCCTACATATCAAATTCATTATATTCATGAGATAATGTGGCTAAGTATCCTTTAAGCCAAAGAATTAGAATTTAAAAGTATTATAGTGAATTTAACAAATAAAAATATTAGATTTAGGTATGATATTTAATTACTTTAAGTTTCAAATATAAATTTGGACAACATATAAAATTTAGATTATGATTTTAATATTAGCTTAGAGGAGACCTCAAAAGTGCTGGAGCTGTCATAAGATTCCAGATTCCAGGTTACTAACTTCAAAAAAAAAATAAAAAAATAAAAAGAAATCGTTATATTGTTGTAAGTTTTACTTCCCATAACGTCCCTAGTAGTCTTTGTTTCGCTATGTCTCACACAAAGCAAAAGTACTCAAAGATTCAAAAAATGTTTTGTGTTTTGTTTTTTTTTTAACTTTTGTAGTTACAATTTTACTCTGGAAAAAATAAGTGACTATAATTACATTAAATTACAAATACACTCCTTATATTTCACGCATGTGCGTTTAGCTTCATCATTAAAGTTGAACATATAAACTCCTATATCTTTAAATAGAAAAGCTTTTTCTCTCATGAATGAACATTTTTCCCTTTATAAAATAACATGAAGCACTGTATCTATTTTTTAAATTATTTTATATTAAGGTAAAATAGTAAAATAGGTTATAGAAACAGTTTTTAAAGATTTTGAAGTATAAGCGCCTAATTTCAAAAATAAATGTATTAAGTGTTTTTAGAGTGAATATAAAGATTTGTAATTTAACATAAATTAAAAGATGAGTGAAAGCAATATTCGACTAAGCAATATGCATGAAAATTTGCGTTTGTGCAATAAGTCAACTCGAAATAAATAATCCAATATTAACTACACAAAAGCTAAGGGTGCATTTCACGAAAATTAAGCTTCATTGAAGCACAAAAGATGCAATTCAAGCCCCTGCTTTTTCAGATAGCGTTTAGTTGAAGGTTAACAAGTATACCTTGTGAATATCCAAGAACGAACACAGAATCATGGAACTGGAGGGGGCAACTTAATAATATTTAAATTAATATTAAAACTACTTGTAAAAAATGTCTATTTCTTATTATAATTATAATGCATTTATATACATAAATGAATTTTACTAATAAGTGTACCTGTAACATAATCTAATACTAAATAAAAAAGAAACTTCATGATTTGTGTAAGTTTTATTCTTAAAAAAAGAAATCACAAGATATATTTAGACAAAAACTTCTAAGTATAATGAAAATGACAATATAATATAGAGAGTACTATTATATAATTTATTTATAACTAATGACTTTGCTGAAACACTTTCCACAACGAATTATTATTTATGGTAGAGCTATTAATAAATAAATAGCTTCTAGTGAGAATTCATTTAGTCAACTATCATTTTTATAAAAAATTGAAATTTAATTATTAGTTACTGTGAAAGAATAAAAAGACAATAATGGAGCTACTAGTAAATAAATAGCTTATAGCAAGAATTTATTTAGTTCGTTAATTATTGTGAAAGAATAAAAAGAGAATGAATAAAACAATTTGATTATATAATTAACAAACATGAGTTAATTGATTTTCGGTAATTGAAATATAAAACAACATAATTATAATTCAATATTTTTATTACTTAGTATCAATTAATCAATAAATAATATTAAACAATAATCAAATATTTGAGAATAATTATATATCCAAGAATAATGAAAGAAGTCTCCATAGTATTTATAAAATTAAATTATTTAATTAATAATAGCACTTAATTAACAATTATTGGTGTTGCTGTCAATAAATATAGTTAATAATCAAATTATCACTTTATATAGATTATAATTATAACAATTACTAAACAAATACATTTTCAAATATCTAAAAAAAAGTGATTTATATCTTTAATTCTACTCATTAGTTATTCAAACAATAATTATATTATGGTTAACGTCATAAGTATTGCCTCAATTTGGGTGTTTTTTCAATCATGCACATAAAATTTGAAGTTATTAAATATTACACTAATTAAACTTACTATCTTCATCATCTTAAGATGTGGAAAATGCTCATGGAACAATATATGTGTATGTGTGTGTGTGAACAATTAGAGGTGGAGTAATAAATTTAATAGGTAAAAGCTTAATTGAGTACAAAATCTAGTAAGTTTGAATTTTATAAGTAAAATTGAAAAGACAATCAAAATTCAAGGAAAAGGAAAAATTATGGAAAAAAAAATTTTTAAATCTCGAAAATATTTTTGTTTCTAGAAAAATATTTTCCAGAATACAGTATTTAAAATGGTTTTTTCAAGAAATGATTTTCGATTGAACTAAAATCACCTTTTGAAGAAGTGATTTCAATTAATCCAAAATGAAAGAGGTGATTTCAAATGAACTAGAGGTGATTTCATCTTGCATTGGGTAGGTGCCTTATTTCTGGAAATATTTTTCAAGAACTTGCATTTTTGTATTTTTTATTTTTTGCAATTTTTTTTCCTTTTCCCCAAAATTCAAGTGATAATTTTGATATTATCTCATTATATTATAAACTATATCATTAAAAATATTTAGTATGTTAATCCAAGTAATATATTTATTCATATGCACGTGCACACATATATTAGTATGTATATATATGTATACATATAATATATATTCACATATAAACTGATTGAGTCTTTTAAGAGTATTTTGTCTCAATACTTTTGCTTTGGTTACACATGATATTTCCAATGGATTAAATCATTCCCTATTAATAGCTATTGGTGTGATTGAACAATTGTATTCATTTTCTTGGCAATAGCCATTGATGATGGTTATTTTTAGTAATAATTATTTCCTTTACAAACCAAATAACG
The DNA here is from genome assembly GCA_024138015.1 of Lumnitzera littorea. NCBI lineage: Eukaryota > Viridiplantae > Streptophyta > Magnoliopsida > Myrtales > Combretaceae > Lumnitzera > Lumnitzera littorea. The sequence continues at coordinate 34,617,302 of JAMXBB010000012.1, forward strand.
CCCTAAGGAAAATACGGATGGGATGATATTCCATTTTACATCGAAGCAATGAGACCGGAGAGCAGAGCTCGTGAATTCCAAAAAGATTTTATTTAAAAGGAAATACAAATTTAAATTAGGGTAAAAAAGGGAACCTCTATGACAAAAATTTAATACCCAGATAGATACCAGCTACTGCATGGTAAAAAATAAATAAATAAACAAATAAAATCTTCTCAAATTTCTCTTATGAACAGACGCATAGCATGATTCCATATCCGACACATATAAAAGCACCAATATGATAACATTATCTAGATTCTGACACGTACATGTGATTCAGCATTCGTGCATTAGGCACTTTCGGCAAAGTGCATATTATTTGGCGTTCGTGAATTAGATATCTTCCATCAAAACTTTGAACTACAAAATAACTCCCTTTTTCTCTACATTTATATTTTATACATAAAATAAAACTTCCAACAAAAATAAAGCACTCTTCTTCTTCTTTAAATTGTTGAATTTCTAATCTTTCTCACCAAACACGCTTTGCAATTTACCTATATTAATAACATGAATTAATGGATAACACAAATTTAGTTCACATAACTTGTAGAAAAGCTATCTTTTCATGTCACTTCCATCTAGTTGTTACTATATTGAATATATTTGAAGGATTCATTGCGCGAACATATCATTCCATAACATTTTCAAAAGTCAGCACTCTTTGAGCTAGCGTGGACCATCCTTTTCTGTTAACTGATTAGGATGTCATTTGTAAAATAAATTTGTGTGCATTCTTACATGGTAATTTATCCATACTTTTAATTAATTGAATTAACTAAATTAAAAAAAAAAATAAAAGCAAAGAAAAAAGGAGCCCAAAAAAAAAAAAGAAAATAAGTAAATTAAAAGGGCAGAATTTTTTTTTTTAAAAAAAAAAAAAAAAAGATATTTGCAAGCATCATCACTTGCCTGTAAACCGAGCACACTTCGGGCGCATCAACACGGCTAGGCAGCTAAGCGATTGAACGCTTGAATAAAACACATAGCCAAGTTCAACGGAAACAGCTATATATCTTTAATTATTGAAAAAAATAGCTATACATCTTTTCATTATCTACAGCTCGTTTGTTTGAAGAAAAAGTCCCTGTTATTGCAAAATATTTCTTTTAAAAATATTTTTTAAGAAATGATATGTTCCCGTACTTTGATATTATTAAGAACATATTTTTTAAAAAATTTTCTACTGTTTGACTCGTGATATTATGTTACACATTATTTTACTTAAATATATTAATATTAGCATGTTACTATTAATATAACATTGCAAACATTTTATTTAAAAGTAAACATATTATAAATGTAAATAATTTTTAAATATGCATTATTACTAACCTCTTTAGTTTATTTTGATCTTTCAACTTTTTTCTCCCCATTAAATTCTTTTAAAGTTTAAATATGTTCTAAGTCAATTACAACAAAAATAAAATAAATATCGTTATTCAAGAGTTAGAAAACACATACAAATGTTGATTTGGAAAATGACATTCGTTTTTTTCAAAGAATAAGTGATTTTTTGAAAAAGATTATGATTTCCCCTTTATGTTATATTTTATATAAAGGAATATTATGGAATGGAGCAAGGAACATTCTAGAATGAAACGATATTAAATGTGCAAATTGTATTTTTTATAAAAAAAGTCCATAATTATTACCTACCATAAATTATTTTAATTAATCCTAATTAATGAAGGGGGAATGGAATTTTAATTTTGTTTTCTCTTTTCCCTTCCAACTGAAATTGCCGGTTCCATGGAACCGTGATTTTTGCCTATTAAATATTCTTCCAAATATGTGGAAAAACAATAGAATTCGAATTTACTATTATGTTTCAATTTATTTCCATGTACCAAATAAGACATTACTAGAAGAACATTTTCCCTTACAAGAGAAAAGGTTTTTGTTTAAATAGCCTTTTCAACTAAACAAGTAAGGAAAAATACAAGAGCTGTTTTTGAAATAAAATTTTTTTTATTTTTTGAAACAAATGGGGACTAAGGTCCTGCTTATTTTAAGGAAAACCACATATTAGAGCAAAACATTTTCCCTTAAAAAATATTTTCATAAAATTGATATATTTTCATGTTTTTGGATATTTATATAAGAATGCATTAAAAATTTTTCCGATGTTTGATTAGCAAATACCGTATAACTTTATCTAAATATATTAATATATTTACTTTTAATGGGTAAACATTTTCATTTACAAGAAAAAACATTTTCTACTTAAGACACTTTTTTCAGTAAAAACAAACCAAAAAAAAAAAAATAGAAGAAATGTTTTCCGAAAATATTTTTCTTCAAACAAACAAGGACTAAGTAAGCAAAATGCGAATCCAAATGGGTAAGAATGACAATGAAACAACTTATTTACTGGGTTAGTATCTTTAATATAAAGTGGCCAGCAGAACTTGCAAAGGCTGCAATCAAGACGTATTTAAAGGCACGGTTAGGCTTTGGACCTTGAAGCCTTTTTCTTTAGTTATTTTTTTTTTTTTTAATTTTAGCTATATATATATATATATAAAGTCAACATTGCGAAAAAGTTGTGAGTTTGCACAGTTTTCAAAATTTTTGGCTCCACATAATTTACCCAATTTTAAAATAACAAACTATCTAGATAAATAAGGTTAGTTCCCATTGAAGACAGGGTAGGCCCATATGTGTGTTTCTACAAAGAGAGCTAGATAGACTTAGTAGAGAAAGTATAAATTTAATCTCAAGATTTCCCAACTTTTCTATTTCAATTATAAATCTTTGCTTGTTTAAAATCTGGATCCTTAATATTTGTAAAAGTTCGTAAATAAATCCTTTTAACAACAATGTTATTTAGTTAGAGATTAACGTATAATGCAATTGGTTCACATACTTATATAAAACAAAAATATAATAAGATTGCAAAAATCAAATATAATTAATAAAAATTAAAAAAAAAGGAAAATATGAAAAAATATAACACAATATAATAAAATATTTTTAAAAATAATAAAGTAATAAGTAAATAAAAAATTATAGAAAACTAAAAAAGGAAAATTTGAAGAAATTTTTGAAAAAATTCAACAAAAAATACTATAAAATTACAAAATAGCCATTCCAATCATCCAAAGGTAAGAGTAGCCAGAAGGCCTACCTTATTTAAAGGGAGGTTGTGATCCACTCAAATAAATGGGTTACTCAGCCCACCTTCTTGGGGCTGGCTATCCACCTTTTATTGAAAAAAAAGAAAGAAAGAAAGAATTTGTGTAGAACTCGTCAATTCGCACAATCTATTTACAACTCCATCAAGTTTGCACTTATTTTTTTTTTTTTCCTTTTCCTTTTAAATAAAGGATGTGGACAGCAGCCCACTATCCTAGGGAGGTCATGCAAAAGAATGGTTAGTAATGCTCCACTTCTCAATAGTGAGTCAAGCAACTCACGTTTTTTAGTATTTAAATGAAGTAAATGTTTCAGCCATCTCTTACCTCGGTCACTTTATAATTTTACAATATATTTTAGTTTTCTGAATTTTTTGAAATTTTCTTCATTTTTAAAATTATTTATTTTTTTTATTTTTATTTACTTATTACTTTATTTATTTTTTAAATATTGAATTGCATTATGAATATTTTATTATATTATTTATTTTATGCAATTAGGTGGACCAATGGAATTGTGCCACGTGCCAATCCCTAACAAAAGTTAAAACCATCATTAAAATGATTTATTTATAAATATTTGCAAGCCTCATGACTCGAATATAAAAATATATAAGTATTTAGGACTGACATAAAACAGCAGTAAAACGTTCAGATTTCTTGTTGAGATTTTCCCTGGCCGAATAGGAGCATATGAGGGCCATGTGAAACGACGTGTTGCTTGGTTTTCTTAAAAAAACAACATATGGGTCCATTTCCTTTTGAGAGCAGGTTCGGTCCGGAATGAAGAAAAGGAAGAAGCGAGGTCCAGTTTTGTTTACTGGATTAGGTATATATTTCATTGGCCCGATCGACGAAATAGGATTTGAGGTCCATATGTTTCAGGCTTCATGAATTTAAAAAGAGGATAGCCTTTCAGTTGAACGTAAAACCGTCCATACTTTCCATAAATTATAGTATAACCTTTTTTTTTTTCTTTTTTTACTAAATAAAATTACAACAACTATAAAGAATGGAAGACCGAACGTGATCGATTCGAGTTCTTGGCATAGCATAACCCAAGTGCACACTCCCAATTTGCATCCTTTCATAGCATAGCATTATTCCTTCTACTTTATTTATTGAAAAGCAACATAGATTTTGAAAATTCGTCTGCGTTTTAATTATACCAACTAATTACCATATTATTACTAGGTGCGTAGTATGCTAGGGATTATACATGTATGAAAAATGATTAAATAAGGTATAAGTGCTAAAATAAAATTTTAATATGTGCTAGTTTTTGTAATACCATCCATAGTTATTAACATATGACAAAAATAGTTACTATTTATCTATTACTGTACAGGTGACATATTAGTTCAAATGAATTTTTATTTTTTCCGTTGAAGAAAATGGAAAAGTTTTTTTTTTTTTTTTTCGGGTTAATAACTACAATTATATCATAATATAAACACAAAGTCTTGTACATAAACATTCAACCTCCAGCTGAACTATACACAGCTGAGGTAAAATCATTGTCCCGATACATTCATATATGCATTTGTACCCCGTCATTTCATGCATTTATACATGCCAAAAAATGGAGAAGTTAAGTTGCACATCCTAAGCACTAACAAAAATATACCCATGATGCGGAGGTGAGCTATTCTTAAATTTCGTCGTAAATCGATGAGCGAGACATATTTATATCTGACGCCTACACACATGTATATGAATTGACATTCGTGCATAAAAGATTGATGTTACATTTGACATATGCAACGACGTTCATATTCATACGTTAAATTTCAATGACAAGAATAAATTAATTATTTGATCATGTACCTGTCTCTACGGAAATAAATTTGCCTTCCACCTATTTATATATATATATATATATATATGCTCTGCCTCTCCACAGTATCCGACCGCCTAGTTGCTGGAGCATATCGATGCTGCTACGTCAACATATGCAAGATAACGTCAAACGCTAGCAACTCCAGGCTTCTTCTTCCCTCTTCTGTACTTCACAAAATCGGTTATAGGAATTCCAACGTTATTGCGTAATGGATGTTAAATTCAGTAGCTAATTCGTTTAAATGTGTGAATTTATCACTTTATGAGGCCTTTATAAGTTAAAATGGATCAAATTATGTAGTTACTGGCTTATGGTGGAATCACGAATGTTTCAATAAAATCACTAAAATGTTTAAATTAATAGGATCACGAGTCTATGATAAATTCTACTAATTTTACGTCTTAACACAATTTGGGTCTCATGAGCTGTTAAAACCAAGAAAAATAATTTGATTCGTACCATTGACATTGTTGAAGATAAATTACCAATAGATACTTTAAAAAATTTGGTATTTGAATATGCATATATCATTTATATTAGTACTACAACGACTTAGCAACGATGATAATAATCGAGATAATGATAATGAATAACGATGAGAGAGCTCCTAATAGTTTTGCTAATGACAGCACAACTGATGTTAATCATTTGCTTTAGTTTTATATTTTCTCATAATGATTTTAGTTGTTATATAGTTTATACTGGCACAAGATATATATATATATATATATTCAATTTATGCACTAAGATAATGATTTATGCTTAACTATTTGTTCTATAACTTATATTACAAATAAAATATGTGCCAAATTTCTTTATTTATCTTATATATTCAAGTTTTTGAATAATTATTGTAAGCATATTTACAGTTCTTTAAAGCTAGTTTATGTAAGATGTAGAAACTTATATTTAGATTTTTGATTTTATAAACACTCTACCAATTTTAAATAGAATCGCAACTTTAGTAATTGTACATGCATTTAGACTTAAGGTTAAGCCTGAATCAACGTGAAACAGTTGAATTATGGGTTTCAAGCTTATTCATAGGCCTATGAACCAAATCCAATATTTTTTTTTTTAACGATAGCTATTTATATGTATGTAAAATATGTACATTATATTGTATACATACATTATATATGTTAATATCTATGATATATACAATATTTATAATATATTAATTTGTATAATATATATGCTAATATGTTAGTGTGTATAATATACTATATATGATAATGTTTATAATGTGTATAATACGTATAAAAATATGTGTTAATATAATATATATGTAATATATTAATATGTATAATATATATGTTTGTATTACGTAATGTGTATATATGTTAATATATAATTGTATGTTAATATGTCTATGTAATTCCAAACTAAAAAGAAATCTAGTTCTAAGCCCATCAATTTAGGTAGGTTGATGGACTTGAACCGCTTAGATCCACAAGAACTAGCAAGTCTTAGGCTAATTTAAGCCTACCCTACACGAGTCATTTTGTTGAATCAAAACAATCGATCTAGTTTCAATTTGGTTCATGCTTCTAAACTAGTCATTCCCTAAGTCTAACTCCCCCTTACACAACACCTACAAAGTAAGAGAAGGAACGTTCCCCACTATTGCAAAACCCGATAGTTAATAATGATAGGTAAAAAATAAGGGGAATTGCCAATGAACTTCTATATGTATAATCTTATAGTGTTATATTACTTATCTCTTATGGAAACCATTTTATCTAGCAACTGACCTAGCTATATAAATAAAGATTTCCTATTTTATTACGATGATAATTGATTCGTTATATGAGAAAGATAATATGAATTTATTAGGTTATTTGAAAAAACCCAATCTCAATGAGACCGATAAAAGTTTCCCTATCAATCAAGATAAAGGAGCTAATTAGACCAGTCTACTAATTGGTTTTCAACGTGTGTAATATGGTTTTAAGTACACTAATTAAAAGTTGTATAAATTCCACGAATTCGAGATATTATTCTATATGTAGGTAAGTTCCAATCTAAAACTTGGTCCTATATCTCATTGAACCACAAATTTATTTGTCGATGGACTTTTAAAGATTTGAAGTTAAAACTATCCTATCAAGTATAAAATATAATGGATTCCAAAATTGGAGAGGCTTAAATGCTACACACCAAATTGCCGAAACAATACCATTTTCTTATATTCTAACAAAAAATTGGGATTAATCCCTATCTTTGTACATGGAAACACTGTTCAAGAATCATTTTGATCATCGCTCATAATAGTTTCCGTTATGATAAAGGAACAATAACACAAAGATACATGGATTTAAAGATCCAATGGGCAAAAGTAATGCATCTCTTACAGTCATCTCATGACGCGGAACCGGTATGCTTGACGAAGGAAATCTGAGAGTTTACTTGAAAGAAGAATCAAGAAATTATAGTGGAAAGGACATATATTTACCTTAAAGTATAAATAAAGAATGCACGCTTACGATGCAAATCAATGATAAATATTATACTACATAGTATATAATGAGTATATACGTTTTTCCCTAAGTTTAATTGGAGGACAATACACCATATTGTATATACAAATAATAAAAAGTGGCCAAGGGAAAAATTGAAAAGAAAAATAATAAATAAAAAAAAAATATTTAGAAACAACACTCTATCATGACCTTAAAGTGAAAAATCCGCAGCTTGCCTTAGAATAAACGGGGGCCAAACGCTCAGGTCTCAGTCATCACCACCTCGCAAACTTAGGGACCTGACATTTTTCCTTCTTCTGGATGTCCGAGGAAACAATGAAACAGAGGACTTGGGGCACTGTCCTCTTGGACAATCCTAGGTGTAACTGTAACCTGAGAATGATTGTGACATTGCGTGCCACTTGAATATGATGATAAAACAAAGCCAACAAACATAAGATGATTGGGAAGACCCACAGTTGGACCAGCCTGCGAATGGTGCCACCAGAGCCGAAGCGTCGAAGGATTTGGATGCAGCAAATATACCCCCCGTTTTATTGTGAGATTGGTATGATTTTTTTTCTTACAAAAGGTAAAATGTGTTCTTTTTTAAATGTCATCCAAAAATCACTGCCTTATTTTCACTCTTTGATCCGGAGATCCATAAAGATAAAAGTTAAATTATATACACTTTGTATGCTCATATTTCTTTACACTTTGTATGTTTGTATTTTCGTTTTTTTTTATACTTTGCATACCTATATTTATTTTTATGTGAAAATATTAGTTATCAGAAATGTATGATTGGTTCATAGTTTTAATTAACAAAATAATATTATCGAATAAATTTAGTTAAATAATTAGTGAATAAAATAAAAAAAGTACAAAAATTAAAATGATATAGAAAATAAAACCTCTTATTGAATACTCTAAGGCTTGAGAATGATCAATAGGGATGTCAATTAAAGATCACAAGATCTACCACTATAAGTAGGTCATGCAGCCTAATATCGATAGTAGGTAGGCAACCATTAACTTATAAGATGGTAGAGACCTTTTGACCCTATTATGACTTGATGAGCCTTTTAGATGTTTTTCATGTATTCTTCACTTTTTTTTCCCCAACATTTTGGTCACATAACCCCTATAAAAGGACCATAGACCTTAGGATAATAACAATCTCAATAATAAAATCTCTAAAAGAGTAAAACTTTATTCCATTCATAGATCACCAAAGAACTTTGACAAATATCATTAAGTTTAAAAGTTTATGAATACTTAGTAATGCCTCTACATTTGAAACTTTTAGGAGACATTAGAGAAACAATAATCTTTTATAAGAGCTATATTCTCAAAAATTAAATGGCTAATCAAACAAATAACAAGCCCGACTACCTAAGAATTACAAGGTTGACATGCTAGGTTTCTTTAGTTGTTACTCATACATTCGATACTTTGTGACAACTTATTCTCCATCCTTAAGATTCTTCTCAAGTCATCTGTCAACGTTTCATTTCCACACTACTCCTTTAAGGTTATATAAAGCTCGAGATGGTTGTGATGTACATGTAATATACCAACCAAATTCCCACATCATTTTTTTTTTTATATCACTTCATATGATTGATATTCTAATCAGGTTTTAATACCATTCAAATATCTTGAATCTCTAATAAATTGAATCCAATACAAAAAAAAAAAAAAGGGGGTCTCCATCTTAAATTGAATTCACATCAAACAAACCTCCACCTTCATGGTAGTAGGTAGGCATCCATTAACTTACAATTGGTGTCAAAAAGTACGATAGTAACACCATAATTTGTTATACAAACTCAAGAGATTAATCTATCTATCTAGGTGGAACAACATTATGAAACAAATCACTTGGGAAGGAAAGTTACATTAAACTACCAAAGAAAGTAACCATGCATTGAGTTTCCCTGTTACTCAACCTTGGTCGTGATGACAATTTGTTATGCAAGGGAAAATACTAAGATAATTCAAACAAATCACAATGACATATATAGATACCAAAGAGAGAAGAGATAAATAATACAATTATGTTAACATGAAAAGAGGTTAAGAAAAATTACTATAGAGATGAGTGACAATTCACTATACTTATTCAAAGGATAAATTTGGGTACTGGAAAGCATAAAATTAATCAAAACTCACTTACATAGGTTCTAGACATAAAAAGAGTTACAAATCTATGCAATTATCAAGTTATAGTTCCCACTTTTGTATAAATGGCTACCTAAATAGATAGAAAATGTAATATGGATCAAGACATTTTAAAAGTACAAGTCAACGTCATTTACAACGAAAGAAACTACTATTGACACCCCATAAGCATCATATATAAAGTGGACTTCCAAAATATCTAAGTACTTGTCAGATTTTCTATTAAACTTGGTGGACAGGTTTGAGGAAAAGAAAAGAAAAGAAAAGAAAGAAAGTGGGTTCATGCCATTTATAAGGGGAAACGCTCAATTTTGAAACATGTAGGGATTATACAATAATGAAAAATTTTAAGTTAGTATGCTTAATTTACCTCATGATGATAAAATGTGTGGAGGTTATAGTGTTCTTCCTATGATTATCGAATATTCCACCAGGATTCATTTTTGCTTTTCAAAATAGGCTTAGAAGGGGAAAAAAATAATAATAAAAATAAAAGAAGATCCCATTAAATCCGGTCATTTGGATTATAAACTGAATGAAGTTCGTGAACTACCCAAGCTCTCATCCAAATGAGTAAAGTTTTATATAAATCACGCCGAACTAGACACTTGACAATAATTGAGTTGTTTTGCGTACCTACAACGGGTACAATAAGACGCAGCACCAACCTTCCTATGTTCGTCCAACCAGAGAACAGAACAGAACAGAACAGGGTACGCTTTTTAATAAAACCTGCCAAAAACCAAACGAAATACCTCCAGAAGAATTGTGTGTACGTGTCACGGGCGGATTCCGTCGCTCGACCCCGTGCGGCACTTAGCGCTCCTGACCTCACTAAGGAAGGCTAAGTCAGCCTGTAATACGCTCACAATGTTAGAGAGAGAAAGTAGAGAGAGAAACTCTGATAGTATACTGTATTCACTCAAATAACTTGTGTTGTACATCTGAGGGGAATACCCCTATATATACAGAAAGCCTTTACAATCTAATGGTCAGGATCAATTCGATCTAATGGTTACAATTGATTCCCAACTACCACATTCACCTACCTTTACCAACTACAATATTCTAGTCTTCTCCAGAACCTTCTAGAACATTTCATCATCTAGAAGCTTTTAGTGGGCTTGGGCTTTCGTCTTTGGGCCTTAGGAACCTCCTAAGTATGGCCCACTTCGAGAGGTCCGTAACATTCTCCCCCATTCAATCCGGCGACGCCCTCGTCGCTCCTTCATCGTGGAACCGTCGAATCTTGTCTTTAAATTGCCACAGTGCTTCGGCTGGTTCCCAACTGGCCTCACTCTCTGGTCTTCCCTTCCACATTACCATATACTCATGTCTGGGAGTTTGTCCGCGTCTCTTCATATGTCTATCAGCTATGATCCCTTCCACTTCCTTATCAAATGAATCCCGTACTCCTATTGGGGCCCTTTGTGATATGGCTCTACTAGGGTCTTCTTCATCTTTGTGGAATGGTTTTAGCATGCTCACGTGGAAAACCGGGTGGAATTTCAGTTTAGGTGGAAGTTCTAATTTGTAAGATACTTGCCCCACTCGTTTCACAATTGGGAATGGACCCTCGTATCGCCTCATCAGACCTTTATGTAGTTGTCCCCTCGTACGTTGTATTAAATGTAACTTAACAAGCACTTGGTCACCTACCTGATACTCCATCGGCCTTCGCTTCCTGTCTGCGATCTTCTTCATTCTCATGATAGCTCGGTTTAAGTATGTCCGGGCTAAGTCATGATTTTCCTGCCATTCCCTTGCAAATTTATATGCGGGAGGGCTGGACCCTGTATATCCTATTGCCACTGTATGAGGAGTTAAGGGTTGCCTTCCCAGGACAATCTCGAAAGGACTCTGTCCGATGGACTCATTCTTCTGTAGGTTAAACGAAAACTGTGCCACATCTAACAACTTGGTCCAATTATGTTGGTTAGCCCCTACAAAATGCCTTAAGTATAATTCCACTAAGGCATTCACTCGCTCCGTCTGACCATCCGTTTGGGGATGCAAACTAGTTGAAAAGTTCAACTCAGATCCCAGAAGTTTGAACAGCTCTGTCCAAAATCTCCCTGTAAATCGCCCATCGCGATCACTCACAATGTTTCTGGGCAGGCCCCAATACTTTACTATATGTTTCAAGAACAACCAGGCAGCTTCATCCGCTGGGCACTCCTTTGTTGCTGGGACAAAAGTCGCATATTTTGAAAACCTGTCTACTACAACCATAATTGTACCATACCCTTCCGATCGGGGTAAGCTTACAATGAAGTCCATGGAAACACTTTCCCATGGCCGTTCAGGAATGGGAAGAGGCTCTAGTAGTCCCGGAGTTGCCTTGTGTTCAACTTTGTCTTGTTGGCACACGAGACAAGTTCGGACATAGCTTTCAATATCTTCCCTCATGTGTGGCCAAAAATACTTTTCTTCCACTAATGCTTGGGTACGGTGCATTCCTGGATGACCTGCCCATTTGGAATCATGACATTCCTTAAGTATCTCCCTTCTCAGATTCGAGGAATGGGGCACATAAATCCGTTGTCCCTTTGTATATATTAGTCCATTCTCTTGCCAAAATCTCCTTGTCTTCCCTTCTTGACATTGAATCCATAGAGCTTTAGCTTGCTTATCACTCTCCATCCCCTCTTGGATTCTATCAATGAGGTTGCTTTCAGGTTTGCTGATGGCTGCCAACTCAACCTTCCGGCTCAAAGCATCCGCCACAACATTAGTCTTACCTGACTTATGTTCAAGGTCAAAATCAAATTCTGCCAGAAAAACCTGCCATCGGGCTTGCTTGGGCGAGAGCTTCTTCTGAGTCTGAAAATAGCTGGTGGCCATATTGTCAGTCTTGACCACAAACTTCCTCCCTAATAAGTAGTGCCTCCATACCCGAAGACAGTGTACTATCGCCGTCATCTCCTTTTCATGCACTGGATATCGCTTCTCTGTGTCGTTCAACTTTCGGCTCTCAAATGCTACAGGGTGTCCATCCTGCATTAAAACCCCTCCAATAGCAAAATCACTAGCATCAGTACATACCTCAAAGGGTTTGCTAAAGTTTGGGAGGAGAAGGACCGGCTCCTTCGTGATTGCCATTTTCAAGGTCTCGAATGCCTGTTGTCTCTCCGTGCTCCAAACCCAAGGGGTATCTTTTTTTAGTAAGTCCGTCAATGGGCTCGCTATCTTCGAATAGCCCTTAATGAATCTTCTATAGTAATTTACTAAGCCAAGGAAGGATCTCAGCTCAGTAGGCTTGGTGGGTTCTTTCCAATCCCAGATGGCCCGTACCTTTCCTTCGTCCATTCTAATCTTTCCTCTCCCCACTATGTGACCAAGGAATGTCACCTCTTCTTGTGCAAAGGCACATTTCTCTATTTTCACATACAGATCATTCCTCCTCAAAGCTAAGAATACTGAGCGAAGGTGCTCTATATGTTCCTCCAACGTCTTACTATAAATCATAATGTCATCCAAGTACACTACTACAAATTGATCAAGAAAGGGCGCTAAAACACGATTCATAAGTGTACAGAAAGTAGCCGGGGCATTGGTAAGGCCAAACGGCATGACTAGGAATTCAAAAGCACCGTACCTTGTAACACAAGTAGTCTTGGGTTCATCTCCTTCTGCAATCCTCACTTGGTGATATCCCGAGCGTAAATCCAATTTGGAGAAGTATCTAGCTTCTCCCAACCTGTCGAATAGATCTGATACCAATGGAATGGGATACTTATTCTTTATCGTGACCTTATTTAAGGCTCGATAATCAATACACATTCGGAGTGATCCATCTTGTTTCTTCTGAAAAAGTACGGGAGCTCCAAAAGGTGCCTTTGAAGGCCTAATGAAACCTGCTTCTAGTAATTCCTTCAATTGTCGCCTCAATTCTTCTAATTCTGGAGGTGACATCCTATATGGGACAGTGGCGGGTGGCCTGGCTCTGGGTTCCAATTCTATCACATGGTCTACCTCCCTTCTTGGTGGTAACTTCTTAGGTAACATTGGTGGTATTATATCTTTAAATTCTCCCAATATTTCCCCCATTTGAGGTGGAACACTCCCTTGACCACTAGTTTCTTCCCTAACTTTTAGGGCAGCCAAGTAAGTGACTTCATTCTTCTTGAGTCCCTTTTCCAATTGCATCGCCGATAGGAATTTGGTGGCTTGGCCTACCTTTCTTACTACAGGTACTACGCATTGCGAGTTGTGATCAAGTACACAAATGCAGTTAGCTCGTGGTACGATAAGTGCATCAATGCGATCTAAGAAATCCATCCCGATCACAAACTCAAAATCATCCATTGGCACTACTTCAACTGTCTCCTTTCCCTGCCAACCCCCAATACGGAGCTCTATCCCCTTGGCTACTCCAATAGTGGGAACTTCTTTTGAGTTAACTGTTTTGAGCCATGTTTTGGTCTCCTCCACTTTTAGCCCCAACTCCTTTGCTGCCATATCGGAAATAAAGAGATGAGATGCTCCTGTATCTACAAGGGCATTAAGTTTCTTACCTGCTACCGATACTTCGGTGTACATCAATCCTTTTCTTTCATTAACTTGAGACTTCATAGCACTGAGTAGACGAACTGACCCTAACTGGGCCTCATCCCCATCATCCGAGCTTTCACCTGCTACTAATGCCGCCAATCTCTCTTTCTTCGGACACTCCCTGGCATAATGGGGTCCGTTGCAGAAATAACATTTCAATTCACGGGGTTTCCATCTTTCCCCATCTCTCCCTTCACGAGTTCTTCCTCGATCGTTATCTCTTTCTTCGGCTTTGGTTTTTCCTTTGGAAGAACTCCCACTCTTCTCCCTTTCAACTCCACCTTTCCATCTTCCCCCTGTGGTCTTAGGATCAGTCTTCCGAAATTCCATTAGGCCTTCAGCAACTGCTATAGCCTTGGAAATGTCTTCCACTCCCCTTCGCTCCAGCTCTAATTTAGCCCAGGGCTTCAAGCCATCCACAAACATCACCAAAGCATCTTCTTGGTTGAGGTCTGGGATCTCCAACATCAATTCTGAAAATTCCTTTACATATTGCTTTATGTCACCCTTATGGGTTAGGTGACGCAATTTCACCTTTGCTTCCTTAGCAGCATTTTGGGGGGAGAATTGACCCTTCAACTCTTGTATAAAGCTATCCCAGGTGTTGATATCAGCAGCCCTCCTGCGCCACCATACCATGGCTGAGTCTTTCAGATACATGGCAGCAGTACGTACCTTTCCAGCATCATCTAAGATTCCCACAGCATTGAAGTATTGTTCCACTCCCCATAAGAAGTTATCTACTTCTCGAGCAGACCGCATCCCGCTAAAGTGCTCTGGTTTTGGAATATCAACCCTATGGCCAGTCTGGAGGGTCATTCCATTTGCAACAGCGATTCGGCAAGCCGCCAATTGAGTCTTGAGATCTTCAATCTCTTGACGCATGGCCACTACCACTGCATCAATCTTAGCTTCATAGGCTTCTTCCTTAGTTTCTAAGGCCGTAACTCGAGCTTGGAGAGCATCACCCTTCTCTCCAATAACATTTCCATGCTGCCTAAGCTCTTCTACAGCCCGATTCAGTGCTCCTTGCAATTCTCCTCGGAGTTCTTCCTCCATTTCCTCAAGACTGCCTTGAGACTCATCAAATTGTTCCTTGGCCTCAGCAATGCTCAACTCTACCTTATCCATCCTACTAAGGAGAGAGTTTATTAAGTCCCGAGACCTAGCCCTTTGCCTGGTAACACGGCGATCGTCATGGTCAGCCAACTCATCGACCATTGAAGCGTTGTTGTCTCCTCCAGATGACATCTTCTCCACAAGCAATTCCTTTTTCAGGCTCTGATACCACTTGTCACGGGCGGATTCCGTCGCTCGACCCCGTGCGGCACTTAGCGCTCCTGACCTCACTAAGGAAGGCTAAGTCAGCCTGTAATACGCTCACAATGTTAGAGAGAGAAAGTAGAGAGAGAAACTCTGATAGTATACTGTATTCACTCAAATAACTTGTGTTGTACATCTGAGGGGAATACCCCTATATATACAGAAAGCCTTTACAATCTAATGGTCAGGATCAATTCGATCTAATGGTTACAATTGATTCCCAACTGCCACATTCACCTACCTTTACCAACTACAATATTCTAGTCTTCTCCAGAACCTTCTAGAACATTTCATCATCTAGAAGCTTTTAGTGGGCTTGGGCTTTCGTCTTTGGGCCTTAGGAACCTCCTAAGTATGGCCCACTTCGAGAGGTCCGTAACATACGCGTCAAATCGGAACATTGGATTTTTCCTACTATAAATAAACTTAAAAATCCGCCGACCAACCTCCCAACATCATTTTGACAGCCCATATGTGGCCCCATTCTTTCACCTATAATTGTCCACTTCCATCGTGTCGTTTTGCCCATAATAAACATCTTTCCGTTATGCATTTAGATGGGCCAGTGTAGCCGTTTCGCTTGGTTTCCAACATAAAAAATATTACTTGGAAGGAAAAAAAAAAAAATAGACCGGCACTTTTAGCATATATGGTTCTACTTCTCGTATATATTATACTCTCGATATAACATATTGCTAAAATAAGTCTACCCATCTATCACTTTATTCTTTGCACCAATCATGTTTGTATTGTTTAGTGTTTACCACGGCATTTCAAAATCAAATGTCCCGTTTTGTTTGCCCATTTCACCCTTTTATATATATATATAAACGAGTAGAAGGATTTTCATTCCTTGTACGTATATAGTATCATATCATGCTTGTTGTTCCTAGGTTCACAATCCATTGAAAATCCACGGAAAAGATAAAAGGGTAAACAAATATAAATAACATTGAACACGCTACTGCCCTTTCATTTTTAACTTTTTTGGAAATGAAAATGAAATGGATTCGGTGGATTATCCATATTAGCGGGCAATAAGTCTCCTTTCGAGGTTAGATAATTGAGCTAATTCCAAATCTACTCTATCCTATATGGTTCATGATCAGGTAGATTTTAAGATAAGTATTAGATATCATTAGGAATGCTAGATATTAGATATCATTAGAAATGTAACTGGCTAGATTACAGATAAGTTTTATAAAATCTAGATTCATCAGAATATCTTATTGATGTCTCTAAACTTGTTCAAACTCTATAAAATTTTTACTTCATGCTCGAACCCCACTTACTAACATCCCTCTTATTTTTTGAAATAGAGAATAAATAGATAATAGAATGGTTACATCTAAGGAATATATAGATTAAATATTTATATTTTAATATTTACTTTATATAATTTTTTATTAGGGTGAATGTTTATTTCATTGTTGACTTTATCTCATGTATTTAACTTTAAAAAATATAACTAAAGATACTCATATGCCTTTATTTAATTTCTTGTGAAAGTAACCAAAACTCATTTAAACTTTCTTATTAATTGAGAAAATGATTATCCATTACTTGAACTTTTTATTTCCTATGGGAAAAGAATAAAAAAATTCAATCTTATAAAAGTGATAACAACCATATAGATATAGAATAAAAAAGGAATTAGAAATAAGAAGTTATGAACCAATTTTTGAGTAAACAAGAAAATAAGAAATATTTTGGAAATAATTATTCTGGTCATTTCTATTACCGAGTTATAAGTTATTGGGAAACACACAATACATTAAAAATTTATCCCCTTAATTAATACAGTTGAATTTTATTAATTAAATTTATAACCAAAACACACAATGCATAGTACATGTTTCAATTTCTAATTTAATATAGAAAATTAATAAAAACTTAGATGGAATATCAATATTAAGTAAAAGGGTACGACCTTATAGTTGAAAAGATGTACTCAACCAATAAATACTCTACAAATAAGTAAGGAATTATGTCATTATTCACGTTATCAAATACTCGTAATGCATAAATGATAAAATTTAAGATATGTTCGCTTAGGTAAACAAAAAAGAAGAGGGATTGAAGTGATTGTTTCAAAATTTAGGTGTTTATGGAAAAAAGCCCTTCTTAACTTTTCTTAATTATTTTAGTAATGAGATATATCATAAGTAATTCAGAGTTTTGTGTAGAGAAAGTAATAGCAAAAATAAAATAACAAAAAGTAAAAGATAGACGATTTAGAAGATGAGACACATAATTTATAATGGTTTCTAACCCAATCATCTATACAAGTAGTTCCACTATTTGAGAAAGTAAAAACTTTACAAGCTCCTTACTTACAATCACCAATAATACTTTGTCCCACACTCCTTAACCTAAACAAGAATGAACATAGAATTACAAAATCTAATCTCACTCTCAAATGGCCTCACCAAGCAAATGATCAAATCAAAATGAGGAAATGCAAGTAAGTATCATCTAAATGTTTTACTTAGGCAAACTAAAGCTATACTTTAAAGAGTAAATATGAAATATTTGGCATAGAGAACTTTGTTTGTAACGGTTGTCATTCTTTCATATGTTTTTCTCTCTTTTCTTGCTCTTATGTCTTCCTTAGTTTTACAAAGTTCTTCTTATGATGTATCTCTTCTAACATTCAAATCTACTTGTCCATTGAAAAGCTAGCAATTAACCTTTGTTTTTTGCCTTAGCTATCGAGTTATGCCTTATTCTTGAATTTCAATTTACCTTTCCTAATATTTGGTAATCATATACAGATTTAAATTGAAAATCCTCGAAATCTTTATCTTCAAATTTAAGTTGAAATATCTCCAAATTTCTATTGATAACCATCCTCATAAAATCTAAAAATATCCTATATTTTGAATATTTGAAAATCTACCATGTCCTTATTTTGTTTTAAGACTTCTAGAATTGATGATGCAAAAATTTTTTGGCTTAGATCTACGTGAAATTCTCTCAAAGTGCTTTGTAGTAATGAATTACTTAGATATATTACTCAAATATATATAACCCATGAAATTGGCTCTTAATTAGTATTGATGTTCTTATGCCCTCTAAAAAATCCTCTTGTTTGTCGTTCTTCAAAATCTTCTCTCTTCACTTTCATTAAGAACTTCTACTTTTGTGGAATTTCTACTATTATCTTGTATCTTTATTTGTTCTTCTATTTTGGTCTCTTTTTTTACTTTTAACATAGAATAATCATTGCTTCTTCTTCTTCTTCATAGAACTTCTACTTTAGCTATCTTCTATCTTCTATAAATGCAAAGAAGAATTTCTTTTTCACAATCTTCTATTCAAAATTTCTCTTTTGCTTTCTCTAGATAGGTTGTCAAAACTTCTCTTTAGTATATCCGAATTTTATTTTAGTTCTTCAAAACTTCATCGCTGTACATTAAAACTTCTTGGGGGGGGGGGGGGGGGGGGGGGG
>JAMXBB010000012.1:34641260-34684798 GCA_024138015.1 Lumnitzera littorea
GGGGGGGGGGGGGGGGGGGGGGGGTTTACATCTTAATTTTACCACTTTTTTATAATTATATACCTGAAATTTTAACTTGTTTAATTATAAAAAGTAACAAATTTGATGTGTAAACCATGATATTAACCCAAACTTCTTTCTTCTTAGAAAAACTTATGTTCAAACAACTTTTATCTTATTAAACCTCTTAATATTTATAAATCGCATACTATGCAATATTATCAATAAATATTTAACATGGTGATTTGCTATTAGTAGAACATTTCGAGATACTTAATAAGATATAATACAAAAATAGCAAAGACTTTGATGAAATAATCTATGTTAACCAAAAGGTTATAACTTTATAAGCTACTAATATGAACTTTACCTATGAAAAGTTAGAAATAATCATTGAATTATGAAACTGATCACATTTCCAAAAACTCGTGATACATAATGTGATTTACTTTTTCATACAATGCATAAGCTAACAAGAAGTCACATAAAATCATGAATATTAAGCAAAAGATCACAAATTCTTCTATTTTATAAGACAGACTTTAACCATAAAAACTAGTAAACCAGTAAACCATTGTTAAACTAATAAATTAAATTATTAGGTACGCCATAAAAAATGTATTTTCCTTTGTTAATTCATTGGAAAGAGGCAAAGACGAGAGATTATTGCTATCGAAGATAATGACAAGGTAAAAGAGACAATTAAGACATTGTGAGTGATTATCCTATCAATGAGAGTATAATTATATTTATGTACTTGTATATGGTCGTGAGACCTTGCAAAACAAGCACTTTGAATTTAACAACTAAATTTATTATGATCATGAGAGTTATCTATTGAGCTAAAAGAAGTGGGAATCAAAAGTTGTGATGGAAGCAAAACCCTTAGCTTTTTTGGAAGACAAGATAGTGACTTTTACGTGAAATGTATGCCTACAATACGATGACTTGGGTTTAGTACATACATTGAAGACATTTGTCGAAATAATCTATCTAAGCCTGATTTTCACAACAAGATGAGAAAGGTTAGTAGATATAGGCCCATGAGCTTTGATTTTGGAAAATAAAATATTGAAATGATAATATAACTAAGATGTTAATTATAAATATATTAACCATTACTTATTGGAAACATATGAATTGAGTTCTTATAATTAACGAACTTTTTAGAAATAAATTATATGGGCAATAAATTTACAAAATAACATGAAATAATATCTAGAAGTATATATGTACGAGTGTATAATACATGTATAAATATACCCCCATAATTACCAAAAAAGAACCAAAATATTTGCAAAATATGCTAAAATAAATTGAGAAAAATAGCTAATAAAATAATAAAAATAAAAAAGATAGACAAGAATATTTTTGTCATGGCTTGGCAACTTACTAACCAGATACAAGAACACATAAAATGAGATTTGGACACATAGAACATGTACTAAGCAAAGGATAAGGATACTTATTAGCTAAAAATAATTTCCACTAAACGAACATTCACTTTTTAAGCCAAATCTTTTTCAACAATTATTTTGGCTAATTTAGAGTATAGGAAAAATAGTGAGAGCTCTAGAAAAGCTTGGAAAGAATTTGGAAAAAGAAAATTAGTGCAAATTTGAGTTATTTAAAGTTCAAAGTTGTACATTGTACCTGAAAGTGAGCCATCACATAGACTTGAGGGAGAGGTGCCCAAAAAGAGCTATCTACACCCCCTTCCCCTCTATCGATGGCTAGATACCATTGCATTGGTATGTTATCCTAATTACTTTGATTTTCATTATATTACTAAAAATACTAAATCAAGTTAGAAAATTCTAGGAAAATTATTATTAAGTTATTTTATATGTAGTTTTAAGGGAAAAATGTTACTTTCATGAAATTAAGTAGCTACATATATTTTCAATAAAAAAAATACTAAACTCGAGCATATTTCAAAGCTATTTTCAAACACCCTAATGATGTAGTTTTTACTTCGAAAATTTTTTGTAACTTATTTATGATATATTATGTGGTTTTATGTAAAAAGTTCCAACATAATTGTTTTCTTTTTTTTTTTAATTTTTGAGCTCGTAAATCATGATTAAATTTAAAATTTTAAAAGCTTAATTATATTTTCTTCAAGGAGACCACTTAGATTCTAATCATTAGTTGACTTGGGTTGTGATTTAGAGAGGAGGAGCAGTGTTAGAATGAATCCAATTGATGGAAGTAGTTAATTTCACGAATAT
The DNA here is from genome assembly GCA_024138015.1 of Lumnitzera littorea. Taxonomy (NCBI): domain Eukaryota; kingdom Viridiplantae; phylum Streptophyta; class Magnoliopsida; order Myrtales; family Combretaceae; genus Lumnitzera; species Lumnitzera littorea. The sequence goes on from JAMXBB010000012.1 coordinate 34,643,492, forward strand.
ATAATTTTGTAGTGAGAATTATGAAATTCTATGCAACCTTGGCATTTTATGTAAATAAAGAGTTGAGTGAAATTCCTTGGAACATTAGATAGACTAAGGTTGGAATTGATGTTTAGTTGCTAATCTTTAACTAAAAGTAGGTGAAAGTATAGAAATGCAGTAGAATAAGTGGTGTTTAAAGTGAATTAGAGAATATTTTAGTGGATTTGCTAAATAAATATCACACTAAAGCCTACTCAAAAACTATATCAGATGATGTTTATGTGTGATACAACTAGGATGGACTCAAAAAGTATATCATACGTTGTTTTATGAACTTTCAAGTTGATTGAACTTAGATGATGTTTCAAAGCGTGATTTAAAGGATGACTCAAAAGGTAATTAAGAAGGAATCGATCTAGAATGACCATAAAACCTAAACACTTAAGCATAATAATTTTCCAAACTAAAGTTAATGAACAAAAAATTAAGATAATAGTAAGTAGAATATCGATATTTTAGAATTGTATAAACACTAAAGTGTCATTTATAATATGAGGACTTTTAGTAAAAGAATGCACTATAACTATATCTAGTCGAGTAACAAATAATCAAAGTAAGTTAGGATCAATGCTTAAGCGCATTTCAAACTACTTGAAGGCTTAGGTGTGTTTGCAAATAGTTGATTATGCACTTATCTGTATATCTCTAATAATTGATTAGATCTTAGTTGTGGTGATTTGGTAAAGCACTATTTGCTAGATTATTTAAATTGATTGATCACCCTTAACTTAAACTAAATCATATTAGTCTTAAATCTTAACATACTATGCATTACAATCCATTAAGGGACAACTAGGATATTCCAGCCAAATACCAACCCCCTTAAAAAAGATAGATGAAATGATTTCTTTTTCACTTTTAGTCAAACTAAATAACAAGAGAAGAGACTATGTCAAAGTTGAGAACCCTAATTCGAAGGTAGTCATAAGAAAAGGGATGTCTATATTGCACAAGTATAGATTTGGCTATAAGCTGTTGCATCGCGATGAACTCCTAAAATATAGATTAAAGTGGGTATAATTCCTCTAATCTCATAATAGATTGGACAAAGTTGTGTTATGACATTTGCTTATTCATACATTGCATCTAAGTAACTTAGGTATCGTTTGGTTGTTAAGACTAGATAAGACAAGAAGAATTGAACATTACAAGTATAAGGAGTACAAGACAATACAATGTTGCTATACCATGTTTAGTCTGTATAGTACTAGACATATATTTTTGTGATATCTTTTATTTAATATATATAAGTATTTGACTTAATATTATATTTTAACATTTATACCCTCGATATTGTTTAATATTTATTATATTATTTAAAAAGTATAATTGTTTAAAATTTTCTAATATATATTCTTAATATTATCTAATATTTATTTAATTACATTATTTTTTTGTTAAGTGAAGTCAATTTTTGTACTATATTTTAGATGGAATAAAATTATGAGCAATTTGTCTAGTCCCCTAAACCCTTTTTTGGTCCAATAACTAAACTCAAATTACAAACTAAATATTAAACAAAAGATTTTGCCCTATCTTGTCCTATCTAATCCCACAAATTTTGTACAACCAAACAATATCTTAATTAACAACCCTGTTTGCTTTGTAACATATGCATGCTTTTGTCTTCATCTAACTTATTGAGCTGTAGTTGCTCACTTTCCTATAAATTCCATTACATGTCAAGAGTAGTCACATAGTTATTCATTTAATCCTAATCTAGTAGCCGATAAGGCTAGGGAGTGAAGATCAATGAAGATGCCATTGAAAATTTTGTTTCTTTCAAGAGCTTTCGTTTATCTTTAAGTAAACTAATTTGGCCACCATAGGTGACTTAATCGATTCCATTATTGTTCAATAGGATGATATGGAAAGTACAACCTTTGAACTTGTAAACTTTTCTTTTTATATAAGTGTACATATATGAAAAACTATTTTATAAGTCTTTTCTAAAAGAAGATGAATATATTATGCTTGTTTGATGCAAAAGTAGGTATTAAATTGGATGCTTCAAAGTAATTTAGTGGAGGTTGCTTTATGTAAATCAGGTATAAGATAGTAGGTATGAGATTAGCTTCTATCCTATAATGGTCTACATGGTAGTACTGTTGTAAATTCTACCACTTAAGGCATGATAGTGGTCTCGAAGAACAAAGATGTGAAGGCGCAAGAATAGAGTAGATGATGATGGTGATTTACTTATGCTTATATGATTGTGCACAACAATAAAGAATAGATATGAAAAGCATAAGAATAAAGTAGATGTGCTTATGTGATAGTGGCTATGTGATAGAGTAGATGTGCTTATGTGATAAAGTAGATGTGTGCAACGATAAAACCTAGGGCATGATAGTAGTCTAGAAGAACAAAGATGTGAAAAGCGCAAGAATATATTAGATGACGATGATGGTAATTTACTTATGCTTATGTAATTATGTGCAACAATAAAGAATAGATATGAGTAATGAGTAAAAAAGTATGATCAAGAAAAGGGACTTAACTTTCAAGTTTTCAACTTTTAAAAGTAAAATAGTGAGCATACAAAAAGTATCATAACATTGATATTTTGTCATATTCAAGTTCTTTAGCAAGTAATAAATTTATCTCAAAACTCGATTTAAGACCCTTATGAGGTTTTCAACATAATCCTAAAACTTGCCCCAAACCTTATATAAGAGTACCTTATAGGCAAATACCAAGTCTGGTCAAATCTAACAACCTACATAAATTTGCTAACTCACTTCCTTAGATGTCATCAGGTAAATATTGGTTCTACATTTCTATAAGGTAAGTATAATATATGAACATGTATTCATCTTAAACTTACTTGAAGCTTATATTGCATTATTGTAGGTTTTTCTTTTTCTTTAGTGGGTGAAGGGGTAAAAGAGGTGCAAGGTTGTGATGATAGGGGATACCAACCTCAAGTTTTATTAATATAAAGATTAAGTGTATAAAAAAAGGGGGGCATGAAGCCTAGTCTCTTCAAAGACAAAAAACTTATAACTTATTGTAAAAATAAATAAAGTAACACTATTGCCTTTTCAAGTATAAAGAGAAATAGGCGACTACTATTACCCATACCAAAACACTTATAAATTCCTTTTTTTACAATAATTAAACACTTGTAACTTTGTAAAAAGAAGAATCCTCCCAAACAATAAAGCTTTGACATACAGAGAGTAAGAACTTTATAAAAGGGTGTAAAAGAGCTAAATAATATCATTGTCTATACAAAGATACATATAGCTTTTACATATAAAACAACCTACTAACTAGGTATGATTCAAAATTTCCCTCAACTTAGTTTATATTTCAAGGCAACTTTTTAGGAAATAACTATGAAAAGAACTAGTATTATTCTAATGAAGGTTCCTTTTTTAAATACCTTAATATTTTTATCAAGCCAACCTACAATATTATTTTACTCTTTCTAAACATGATTGAGTTTACCATTAAGGTCGTGGATCATCATTTTACTTAGGATATATTGTTCCGTACCTTTCATCTAGGTTGGTTGGTAGTGAGTCATTTCACGTTGTAAACTTATTTACTTCGTTGTAATGGTTGTTCTATTCCTTCTTATTTCTATAAAAGAGTTATTACAGTATTTATTTACATTTTAGACCATAATAGCAATTCCATAATGAATCTCCATCAAAAAAATATATTGAATGGGCATTCATTACTCAAACCCCATAAATAGCTATTTAATGTTGAAACTTATTTTTTTCCTTAAATTACCCTTATAAAAAATATTGAATGTGCATTCAGTACTTTTTACAACTTTATCATATTTATATTATAGTCTTATTCCATTCACTAAAGTCAATTGTTTGTATGAATAAGTCAATCTCCACCAAAACATCATTAATATTGTAACAAATAGATTAGTCTGAACAGGAGTTTCAAATTCAATACAAGAAAAATGAGAAGAAGGAAAGTTATAATACTATATCATGTTACCTTGATCATCTCTTGAAATGTCAATCCTTACATTTACTTTTGGATAAGTTACCATCCATAATATGTTTGAATGAATCTAATTTTAGATAGCTCCAAGAAAATAAAGTACAACACTTCCTTTCTTGGCTTTTTAGCAAAAGGTAAAAATAAACCTTCATTATTCTTGATTTAGCTTCTATTTAAAGAACAGGCCTCCTAAGATTTTAAGATATTAATGATAAAAGCTTGAGAGGCCTTTTCAAGTTCCTATATTTTTGTAATTGTTTCTTTTCTATACCGTAAAGTTAAGGATAGAACAAAAATATAAATACAGTAAAAATAATCTTTAGAAGCAATCTTAGATTGCTAAATTTTTTGTATATGTTTCAAATGAAGAAATATTTGGGATAGGTAATACACCATAATTTAATGCAATAAGGCAGGTCTTCATTACGTACATTCAAAAAGAATATGTGCAATTGTTTGACTATCTTGTAAACAACATAAGTATCTAGAAACAATAGCCCTTCCCCAAGAACACTGAACATCTTCAATCGAAATAAAAGAATGAAATACTCTTCACATAAAGGAAGATATTTTTAAAGGACGAAATTTATTCCAAATTAATCTAAAAGAGAGTACGGATTAAGAGGATTTTCTTAATACAATCCTAGTATTGTAAAAGGAAAACAACTCACTATGTGATGGTTTCCAAGGCAAGCCATTTGGTGTTTGATTCAAACAATAATAAAAACATTAGGTGTGAGTTCATCAAATAGCAAACAATTGAGTTTATCAATATTCCAACTATTATCGGTCCACAAGTTAGATATCTTTAAATAGGGAAGGAGAGACTGCAGAAGCACCTCTAAAGTGCCATTGATTAAACAAAAAATAAATATCACCTTAGTTAATCCTAAAATATACCTTATGCTCGTGTCCTGCAAGTCTCATTTTATATAGTACCTTGTAATTTTTCAATATGCACAATCTACGATATAGACTAAAGTATCTTTTCACAAATATAATTGAATTTGAAAAATATAAAGAAAATCAATCAAGTCACTTATCTTATAATCTATTGTTATATACTAATCTCAGCTAAATTATGTATACTATATCTGGTTGTTATTTAGTGTTTTTTTTTTCCCTTAGGAATTTTATAAGTTGAATTTAAAAGTACATGGAATTACAGTTTTCTTCAATAGTCTCACACTTGATATTGATTTTAACTTTGAATATCATGATTTTGATATAAATGATTATAATATTTTGAATAAGAAAAGAAAAGTTACAAGAAAAAATTTATAGGTTTTATAAGCTATGCAAAAATGAGTTGAATTTTCTGGATATAAATTCCAAGATAGTTTTGAGGGATTATAGAGTATATTCTAATTCCAATATTTTAGAATTTGTACTATAAATTGGATATAGGATAGAGGATTCTAATATATCCACTCTAGACCCATTTACCATTATTAGATAGTAATAAGAATATGAATAAGTCAACCTAATTTGTAAATTAATCGAATTCACTAAAAGGCTTAGTGAGTTAGTTTTGAGTTGTTGGATATTGAGTTTATAGATGAACTAAATTGAACTAGATTCTAACTTATTCTAAATCAAATTTAACAAAATTCAAACTATATATATACTATGTTATGATTGAAAACATTAGGAAAGAAAAAATTAATAAGATATTAGTTTAGTTTCATTCCATATTAGTAGTTAGATATTAGTGTTTATAGTCGATGGCATCAATAGCCATCAATATAATTATAAACATGTAATAATTTATCCATTTCAATAAAATTTAAGAATTTGTAGAATTTTATTGTAGAGAATTCCTTATCTCCAATAAAGGAATTATGGAGATTACTTGTCTTGAGTAAATCTAATTTTCATTTACCAAACTACTAATTTTCAAGAGTAAGGGTTCTCTCTTTTCATCAAGTAGAGGGAGAAAATCCTCTCTAGCCCCTTCCCCATCCTCTTTCTTTTTGTTTTGTTCTTTCTCTATCTCTTTCCTTTCCTCACCCTCTCCTATAGTTTCCTTTATTGCCCCTTTTCACCTTTGGTTTGTTTGATCTCTTATTACGTTTTTGGTTCATTAACGTTTCTTTCTAGTTTGTTTTTAAATCATTAACATTTTTCTTTAGTTAGTTTACTCTGTGCTTACCTATGCGCACTTTTATGAGGAGAAACAAAAAGTATCTTTTGAAGCCCTAACGACTAAGGTAATGACAACTCCTTCGAACCCTCATCTAAGTTAAGGTAAGAAGAACAAAAAAAGTTCTTTAACCAAGAAAGTTATGGATGATTCTCATGTGTTGGTCTTGTATAAGATATTAAGAGGGAGGGAGGTGAATTAATATCTTTAAATTTTGGAAAACATTTTTGATATAAGAAAATACCCTCTTAATAACTTAAAATGGTGAATAGCAATATTTTAATAATTCAACACAATTAAATAACACAAATTAAAAGGATAAGGAAGGACAATATCAGGCTGAGTATTTATAGAGTTTCGACCTTTTACTTATTACTCTCCTCCAGCTCTACTGTTAAGGACCTAGTATATTTCACCAATGTCATTTTACTTGATCTACTATAACAAAATCACAAGAAGTTTACAAGTAACTGTCACACATAGGCTATACCTTACTCTGCTTATCTAGCCTTTTTTCAATTTAGATTAATACAGATCTACAGAGTACAATCTATCTTTACTTTACTTTGAACAATAAACAAATTTTTACAGGGAAAAGTAGTTGAGAATAACAATATGAAACTGAAAAGGATTTTAGATGAAAACACAAGTAATGATAAATGAAAAATCCGCTTCAGTTCAACTTTGTGGAGAAATATCTAAACTATGTTATGAACTCTTTCTGATAGTAGAAAATAACTCTCGTGTCAAGTGTAACGTATATGTAATCTTTTGCTTCAAGATTCATATCTAATATTTTGAATCACTCTTTCTTTTATACTTGAGCCCTCTTGTAGCTAAAAGATGATGAGAATTATCTTCAACTCATATTTATCTTTTTTCAACGTCTAGATCATTCAAGGATATTTTAGAGAAGATCTTAGTAATTTTGAATTTTAAATTTGATTCTCTAAGCTTGGTAGAATATGCTTGATCAGCAATTTCTAGATAAACTTCGGATTTGAAAATTTACGATAAGATATACTTAACCAACAGTTTCCAAATCAACTTCAATCTTAGAAAATGAAATCTCACAAAATCAGAAACCAGTTTTATCTTTATTAATTCATATATATCTTGATTTATCTAAAGATGTTTTTGCTTAAATGATCCCTATGGATTCTTAATTCCATCTTTAGTGAAATGACATTAAGCTTATTTCCCTAATACACTCAATCTAATGGAACTAAGCCTTGTTTTCTTCAAATTTGATATAAATTTATTTTCCACGTTATTCTTCTAAACTAACTATCTAAATAACATTCTGAAAAGTATAAGTATTCTTTTCTTCAAAGTATCTGAACAAGAGTCTGAAATATTATACCGATTCTTCTCATAACAAAGCTTCTGAAGGATCTTCAAATATTTTCAAAATTTTCTCCTTTGTTAAATAATTCAGACCTTCTAAATAACTTTTTAAATCATTCTCAATTTATAATTTTAAACTTTTTGAGAACGCTTCTAAATACTTACATTCTTAATAATTCATTATCATTATTCTCTTTTTATTATCATCAAAATACATAAAAGATATCTAAAATTCTCCTCCTTTTTTATGATAACAAAAACACTCTTATAGAATCAAAAACATAAAGCAAACTAAATTGATATCCAACAAATAGTAATCTAAGAAAAATTCTCACAATCAACATGTTGTGCAAACCTTAAATGTTTTTGGTTTTTCTCTTCCCCTTTTTTTGTTATCATCAAAATGCATGAGAGATATCTAACATCGTATAGTAGCTAAGAATGGTCATAAGTTATCTAGTTGTAAATCTAAAGGCACTACTGGTGTGGTTTCTGGTTTGGATCAAAACAACCTTAGTTTAAGTGGTTAAATTGAGATGGAAAAGAAGGATGTGACCTAACAGAGATCTTTTAGTCAAAAAGTAAACATCTTTTCTGGATGTTAGGAGGACTTTCCACCTCTAGTATTAGATCTTAAGCCCAAGAAAGGGAAAGTATCTAACTAAGTTTCCATTCCTGACTCTTTGTCTAACTCAACTTCTGAATCTACTTTAAATGCCATGGTTAAAATGGTGAACTAAATTGATAAAGGTTTTGAAAAGGAGCAAAAAGAAATAGCAAACCCATCTAGTCTTAATACCACTTCGCTTGGTAAGGAAAACCAAAAACCGCTACCCTTAAAACGCCTTCACTTGCTCAAGTAGCAGCGAAACACAACAACACAAACATAATGGCATTGATTAATGTTTCCTTAAAAAGGGATGGTAATGTAATTTGCATTGAACCTCTTAATGAGGTTGCATACTTTAGAGAGAAGATATAGTGAAATACTACCATGGGATATCTTTTAAGGAAAGGGTTATCTTTCCTCTCAATCAAAAAACTTGTGTTTGCTACATGGAAGGACGATGGTCTTGTTGAGGTGCTCAATATTGGCAACGGCTATTTTTTCTTTAAGTTAAAGGGTGAGGCTTAACTATTGTAGACTCTTGGCTAGCCATGGTATTTTGTAAAACAACTTATTATTCTTAAGAAGTAGAATATGGATGAAAGCTATGATCACATTTTCCCTAAAAAACTCCTTATTAGGGTTAAACTATGGGGTATTTCTATGCAATATCTTCATAGAGAGGGCATTAGCTATGCAGCCAATGCAATTGGCCACCTTCTCCAAGTAGATCTTATTTCAGCTAAGATAAGAGGATTAGATATGTGTAAGCATCGGTGGAAGTGGAAGCTAACCTAAATCTACGTCTAAGCTTTGCTGAGGAAAAGAGATAGCTTGATTGCAATGGTTGATGTAGAATATTAGAGCATGCCTCCAAGTTGCTCAAAGTGTAGAATGTTTAGCCATAGCACAACTAAATGTGAAGAATATAGTGCTTCTTAAGGGTCTAGTTCAACTGTGACAACGAATGTGGAAGAAGGGAATAGGTTTGATAGTCCTTTGCTGGCTAAAATAAAGGTGCACCCTATACCTAAAATAGCTGGTGGCATAGTTTTTAAGGAACCAAATCAGCGCCCCCCCCACCTAAGCTTCTTGAGACCTTCGGGAAACGAAATGATGTTGTTAAGCAAGTGAATGAAAAAGACTCTAATTGCTCTAGTCAAGAAAGCCTTATGCTATTGGGGGAACCTTCATCTCTACAAAATAGTTCCCAAGAAGAGGAGAATTACAATTCCCCAGAAGCTTCGAATGAGTCTAGTGACTCCTTTGTACCTAACTTTATAGATTTTATTCCTTTAGAGGGAGAAGAGGAGGAGGGGGTGAAGTTTAGTTGGAACAAGATCACAAAGAAGAAGAGGACTAAAAAGAAATCTTTGCAAGAGCCCATGACTGGGGATGTAGTCAACTGCTTTGAAGAATGGGGTTTCTACCCACTTGACCTAATTTATGGTTTTTCTTTCTTTGTTGTAGATATTAAGTTAGCGGCTTAGATTATAAGAGGTCTTGTAGACCTACTTAAAATGAAAGCTATTAGGGAATTTTTTTTTTATTACAACATTTCTCTTTTAGGAAATGTTGAAACAAAAGTGAAATAGCAGAATGGTCTGCGTGTATGGTCGAGAATCTTACCACCATAGCATAATGTTCTACATCCTAGTGGGAAAGTATAGGTGGCTTGAAATCCTACGATCTAGTCAATCAACATCGTTAGCTCATAAAGTCGATTTATTCATTGTAAATGCTACCTCCTAAGTACACCAAAGACTTCTTTGCCATAGGTAAATTGCTAAAATCTATAAGCTCTACTTACTTGGCTCTAGTGCCAAAGGTAGACACCGTAAATTATTTGTGGATTTTATACCAATAGCTTGCTGCAATACTCTGTATAAATGCATTTCCAAAATTCTAATTGATCGTCTTAAATCAGTTGTTGTAAGCTTAGTAGGTAGACGACAATTGGCTTTTATTATGGGTAAGTGAATTGTGGATAATATTCTTGTTGCACAAGAGTTATTGAATGGTTACTATAAAGATGCCCATGGAGCTAGATGTACTATTAAAGTTGATATCATGAAGGCATATGACCATGTAAATTAGTCATTTCTCAAACAAACTTTGTTAACTAAGAGTTTCCCTCCCCAGTTTGTTTCTTGGATTATAGAGTCTGTATCTACTCCGAAGTTCTCTGTTTGTGTTAATGGTGAGTTGGTTGGTTACTTTCCTAACTCATGAGGATTAAGGCAAGGTGATCCTATATTTCTATACCTTTTTATTTTAGTTATGGAGGTTTTATCTTGCTTTCTTAAGGATCTTAATTCCAATCCCAATTTTAAGTATCATTAGAGATGCAAGAAAGATAAGCTCACCCATTTATGCTTTGTAGATGATCTCATGATCCTTTCAAAAAGAAACCGGGATTCTATCAAGCTAATCCAAGAATGATTGTAGAATTCTTATGAATCATGTTGCTGCCCATGTTGGTCATTAGACATCTAAAGCACTCTTTTATGTCGACTGCCTTCAACTTATTAAGAGTATAATTTTTTTCTACAAGTATATTGGTATTCTACTTTCCTTCTCTCTAAATGTATTCTGAAAGACCTCATAACAAAAATTAAGAGGTTTTTGTGGAATTGTTCAGATAAACATAAGGTGAAAGCAAAAATTGCTTGAGAAGATGTTTATTGACCAAAGGGTGAAGGAAGATTGGGTATTCTAGAGCTCTCTTTGGGAAATAAAATAGCATAAATCAAACATATATGGAATCTATGCTCAGATGAAGAGGAATCCCTTTGGCTAAGATGGGTTAAACATGAGTTTCTCAAGAATACAAATTTCTGGTCCATTAAAAAATTAGCTTAAGGATCATAGACTTAGAGCAAACTATTATAACCTAGAGCATAGGTCAGTCCTCTCCTTCAATAGCGAATTGAGAATGGGTAAAGAATTTCCTTATGGTATGATAATTAGCATCCCAAAGGCCCTTTAGCATCTTGGTTACAAGAAAGAGATACTTATAGTTTGGGGTGGCCTAAAGAAGTGAAAGTGAGTTCCATTGTCAACTCTAATGACTGGAGGTGGCCTACTGGAGAAACGTAGCAGATTTTATCTAACCATCTCTCATGAGATTACAAGGCAAGAGCCAATATCCAAGATTAGCTTGTGTGGAAGCCTTATTCAGTAAATGCTTTTTCCATCCAAGAGGCTTATAACTCAATCTAACAACATTATGACAAGGTACAGTAGGCTAAGGTCATATAGAATAAGGCAAACACACCAAGACATTCCTTCATCCTATGGTTAGCAATTCAAGGAAGGTTGTATACTCAAGATAAGTTGTTAAGCTAGGGTATAGTAGATAGAAACTGCTGCTTTCTTTGCGATATTGAAGAGGAAACTCATGTGCATTTGTTTGCTAAGTGTAAAGTTGCAAGGTTAGTGTAGTTAAAGATACGTTAGGTCTACATGGTTCAAATAAATGATGTTTTTGCAGCTGCCTCATTTAAGGATGTCATGATGGTTTTTGCAAGATTTCTAAAGTTTTGTAGAAGGAAAATACCTTCTATTGTTTGTTATTATCTATGGAAAAAGAGGAATAGTAGAAGGGTGGGTGGTCTCCCCACCACACCCTCTTGTTAAGTTAGGAAATTTTTGTTTGTCTTAGTATCTTCTTCTAGATAAGGTTATGTACAGCTCTTAAAGCTAGCTAAGAATCGATCCAATATCCCTTTGTTTTCGGATCAATTGCTTAGCTTCCTTTTACACATTCTCTCTTTCATTTAAAAATTAATATACTGAAATTACCCACAAAAACTTCTAATTTTCAAATTAACTGAGTTATGAGTGTATTATCATTATACACTAAAAGATCAACATTTGGGGTCAATTAAGTTTAAATAGATAATGAAACTTTTTAGTGGTTTAAACAGAGAACGAAGTATGAACGTTACTAAAGTAGTGCAAATAAAGGATTAATGTTATTAAAATGGTACAAACAAATAATGATATTATGTTCAAATATATAATGAAATTTCACACCAGATAATGAATGTTTTGTATTTTTAACATGATATAACAAGGTCTAATGCTGCTACGTTGGGGTAGTAATATCATCTTATATTTATATCACTTGACATAACGTTCATTTTTTATTTGAACCATTAAAAAGTTCCATCCTCTATTTGAACCACTCAAAATTTTTATCCTCTTTTTAAATTTAACTAAAAACATTTATCCTTTGATCTACAATTTCCTCTTACCTTAAATAAGGACAATCGATTAGAATTCAAACTAACCTAATACCAATTAATTATAACCGAGTTCAATTTTATAAAATCAAATTCATGTCAAAGTTTAAGCTTTGTATGCTACTTGTCATTTACATTCGAGCTTATTATTACACTTTATTCACTCGATGAAAGATTGAGCAAGTAGCTACTTATTTAATCTTATTTTTAAGATACATTACCGTTAATCATAATAGTTGTACATACATACAAATATCACAACAAAATAGGACAAATTGCTTAACTACGGGTGTTTAGTTACCTAATACACGGGAATAACCGTAAGTCTTGCAAGAGTAAAGTAATAATAGAATTATCCTTAAGCGATACAAAAGCCAATAGTTCTTCATCTGTGAGGCAATACATAATATTTACGAAATGATCCAAAATTAGATTCTCCTTGCTTGTAATATGCTCTAGCTTCTTCACAAGTTTAAGACTCGATGGCTAGCATATCTCATAGTATTTTAATATTTTTGATATTTGTTTAATTGGTTCAACCTTTTAACTTTATTCAAATCATCATCACCATAAATATTATTATGAAATTTTTATCAAGCTACGGAAATATAGGTCATACTTAGTCCAATTAGATCTGATTTTCGAATTAAATTAATTTATGCTAAATACACAAAAAGTCTTAATTTAGTAGTGAATGGAAACAAAGTAGGGAATTTCAATCCAGCTAGCGGTATTAGACAAGGTGATCTTATGATGCATTTTCAAGGTTGTACACATGAAGGTCGTACTACAACAAATAAAAACAAGAAAATAAAAAGGGATTTTAGCAAATCCGAATGGCTACCAATTGGATACGATACACCAGTAGATCCCACTCAGCCAAATTTAAACACCCAATATGACACATGAATGTAGTATTAGGGCTGTTCGCAACTACTTTTTGCTGAAGGAGCTAAATAAGAGCTGAAGGAATAGAGAGAAGACATGATTAAGTGCCCTCAAAGGGGTAATGTCTATATTCAATGATGTAGAGTGATAATGTTTGTATATAAGAAAATGGGGGTTTATATACTTATCCCACTAAGGTTACAATACATATATGAAAAGATAGAAAGGGTAATTTACAATGGGATACATAAGACATGCTAAAAAAGGGTAAAAAGGACAAAGAATATTCTGTTAAAAAAAATAAATGATCCTTCTAGAATGTTGAGCTAGAAGACACGTATCAAGAGGTGATTCGAAGCTTATAGTGCAGTTGGCTAAGCTGTAAGGAAATCTGAGGTTGCATGTCAATTACAGTATCCTGCTCGGATGATGTCGAAAGAAAGTCAGTAGTTACAGCTGACCTAGTCTAGTTCAGGTCAAAGCTCGAATACTAAAGAGTATTTTGATCCTCTCTAAGTCTAGTGTCTCGGTAGTTCGGCTTGGTTTGGAGTCTGAAGTTGGTCAACTTGGACACTGTTTGGATCGTGGTAAGAGCTCGGTAATAGGCATGGCTACTTGGAGACTTGAAAACAATGTTAGCACTTATGGACATCTCATTTTTTGCCATTTTCATTTCATTTTAGTTTGTGCCAGGTTAAAAAATAAATAAACAAAAAAATAAGAAAATAATAAAAAATAATAAACGAAAATTAAAAAAACAAAAGAAGAGAAGAGTTAAGTCGAGTCATAACAGGTTGAGTTGAGTCAAATAGTATTGAGTCGAGTCAAATCGAATCGTATCGAGTCGAGTCGTTGCAAGTTGAGTCAAGTCAATCGTACTGAGTTAAGTCGAATTGAGTTAAATTGTTTGGGATCAAATCAGATAACGGTGTATGCGATCAATTTAATAAATTCTTAAGTCATTAAAGGATTGGACTTTATTAAAATAATTTTGGTCCAATCCGATATAAAATAAATTTTTTATCTAATTTATATTGAGTTAAAATATACTTAAGATTTATTAAGAGGATTATCGGGCTAAATCAAATTAGATCGAATTGAGCACGGAAAATAAAAAGCCCAAATTAAGTAAGGTTTCTAGAAACTAGGTCAAATCTTCAAAGAATCGTTATTGAAACTTTCATATCTTTGATACGAAAGATTTAGTTGTGGGTTTATAAATAGAGCTTCGACAATGGAGTTGGTATGTTTTTTAATTACACAACCCACATTCATTATTTTAACATTAGCCCTACTTCCATAATATTACCCTACAACCAAAATCCACAAGCCGATAGCAGCCACGTAAGCATGCCCACAATAGCCTACAATACGCCCTCATAACACCTTGAATACATGCTAAAAGCACCCACAAATCTGAAGACAACATCCATACACTAATCAATTGCTCAATCTACTACTCCATGCCAACAGCCCCATATACTAATCAACATGTTTGGATCTTACAGCTACAGCCTGACACGACATTACAATTCACACAATTTACACATACAAAGTGACCAACAATCCATGCTAAACCCCCCTTCAATAAACACTTAATCAAAGTCCAATTCCTTGCAACACGGATCAGTTGCAATTCGCACACTTGAACACAATCCATGTTGATAGCTTGACCAACCCCCTATCCTTCGCTTACGCATGTTTGCCATAATCTGACCAAGTAAGTCACTCAATAACAGTTGCCACAATCCATAGCCAACACTTCCAAAGCCAAAATTCCTTGCCCTTGACATCCACACACGCCCTAATAGCAGTAGTCAAAATCCAATACACATACGCGTTGATCACACAAGTCAATTTGACACTTGATTCGCAGTCACAAGTATGATGAACGTCGCACGACACCCATACAATCTAGCAAAGGTTACAAACATACCGATCATGCGCGACTTAAATGATTTAGGTAAAAAATTATTTTATTTATTTATTATTTTAGTTAGTTCAATTGCTGTTTTTTTTTTTTACTAATTTATTTTTTTAAGTGTAGGTTTTTTAATTATTATTCTCATATTGCGTGTTTTTTTTTAAATAATCTCAATTTTTAAGAAATTTAGTTAAATTACATTTTTAGTAAAATTGCATTTTTAAAAAAATAAATGTATCTACAAGATCCATATCTTCGATGAAGATACGTATCGAGATACATATTTTGCATTTACAATTTAGAAAAGATACATGTATAAATTGTATCTTAATGTATCTTAATGTATCTTATAATTGAGATTTAGAAAAAATACATGTAAAGATACGTATCTAGATCGTATCTTAGTAGATCTTGTACGTAGGATTTAGAAAAGATATCTTTTAACATATAGTGATTTTTGTAAACAAATAAATAAATATTGTAATTGGAGTTTTTCAAAAAGATTTAGTTAGTTAAGATTTTCTTTAATTAGTGAAATTATATTTCTTAGGTTTTTTTTTTTAAATAAATAGTTAAATAAATGTATATATAGCTTGATTTTCAAATCTAAAAAGAATCTACCTTCTAAATATTTTATAAAAGAAAACTACAGTCACTTTGATCCAGACTAGTAGGTACATAAGCACTTTTAATGCAATCATATAAAAAATAATTTTTTTTCTTTTTTCTTGAAATTTCATAAAAAAATAATAAAAAACTCACTTTAGTTATCTTTTGTATACTTATATATATTTTTAGTATTTTTAGAAAATTATAAAAATTATTCCCATCAATTTTTCCTTAGCTTTTACATAATGACTTAGTCTTAATAGGTTAACCCTTAAACCTAGTTTTTTTTGTTTAATTTTCTAAAAATTATTTTCTTAGAAAATTCATGGATCAGTGGCCAAATTAAGGTTTACTCGAAAATCTTAATTTTATTTTTTACTAGTTAAACTGGTTGGTGACTCCAATTTTCAAAACATTTTTTAAGAAAAAACATTTCCTTAATTTAATGTCGAGTAATTTATATTAAGCTAACTAGGTTTAATATGAGTTAAGTTAAGGAAAATGAAATAAGGCTCGGTAACACTTACGAGAGCTTGGCAATCAAGTCAGTAGTAGTGTAAAAGATGGAGATCACAATAGGAATCTTCATCCTAAATGGAGTTGCGAGCTAATATCTTTCATGTAAGTCCTTACAGTTCTTTAGGTCGATTGTGTGTAACTAATTTGAGGAGTTGGTAGCTCTTCTAGAAACACATCGAGAAACTTGTTCGCTACTTGGATATCTTCTATTCTTGGCCTTTCTAATTCAACCTCAATTGTACTCATCCAACTTGTTTCCAACATTAACTCAAAAGAGCTTTGCTCATGTTTTCCCACTACCATCAATTCTCCTTGAGATTCCACCTTGGATCCTTTTAAGTCAGTAAAGTACACTTTCTTCTTCTTGCAGTCAACTATAGCTCCACATGATGTCATCCAATTCATGCCTATAATCATCTCGTACTTGCCTAAATGGAGAATGATAAGATCCATCGTACTCTTATGGCCTTGTATGCTGAGTGAACATTTCTTCACCATCTCCTTCGTAATGACTACACTTCTTATAGGAGTCCATGCATTGAAACTTGATTCGATGACGGTCACAAGAAATTTAACTCTTTTTACCACTTTAGGGGCAATGAATGAATGAGTTGCTCCGGTGTCAAACAAAGTGTACACTGAATGTTCCTTTATATTGACATTCCCTAGATCGAATTTAAGGTCAAGTTTTTACAGGGTACAATTATTGAGCTTTAAAACTCTTGTTACCAAATTAAGCGCTTTTAATCTTTTCTTACTAAAACATACTTCTCATAATAGAACTCAACTTAAAAAGAAAGTTCGAGCAACATACTTGTAATTAGCTCAGTATCCACAACATCCTTTACCTCCTCATAGTAGATGACCTCCTCCTCGGGGTACTCCTCATTGTTCCATCCCCCTTCCAAATTGTAGACTCTTGTAGCATTCATAGCTCCTGGTCTCTACCCATTACCTCCAATAACTCTCCCTGTCTCAGGACGTCCTGCAGTCTGTACAGTAGCATTCTAGCACTGAGGATAAGTGTTAGCAAAATGTCCTGGTTGTTTGCAAATGTAGCAAGTCATAGCAATCTTCTTTAGACAATCTGCTACCAAGTGATTTCTATCTCCACAAAAATAACACTTGTTTTGGAGCTGAGCACAATCTCGTGGATAGTGATTCCCTCTACACTTCCAACATGTAACTTTTCCATTCCCATTCCCATTCTTCCTTTAGATTACCTTATGGGACCTTAAAATCTTCTTTACCTTAGAACTTAAGCTCCTGGGTCCTTTAAATGGTCTTTTGCCAAAAATGGTAACTTTTGGCTTCAACATTTCTTCTCCCTATCTTTTTGCGGTTTCCAATACTTTAGCCTTTTTAACTACTTCATTATAGGTCCTTGGTTGAAACTCTAAAACCTTCCTTTTTAACTCGGGGTTTAGTCCCCTCACAAAAATCTGCTTCTTCACCTAATCACTGTCATGGTACTCAGGTGGAACAAACTGGAGTAAGTGAGTGAAATCTGCCTCATACTACTTAAGAGTGTAATTCCCTCTTCTGATTCCAAACAACTCATCACTATACTTTACTCGCAAACTCTCAAGGAAGTAGTGCCTCAAGAACTCCTCCTAGAAATCCCCCCATGTAATGGGTTGTCGTAGGTTTCCTCTCTTGGTTTCCCACCAAGTCCTTGCTCTCAAACGGAGCAGATAAGTACCATAGGTCATCCTCAAGTAATGTGGCACTTCAAAAGCCTCAAAAGATCTCTCAACTTGCATCAACCAATATTCTGCCTCATTGGACCAACTTGCATTCCCATCGAAGTATCTATTGCACTTCAAAAATTCTGGCAATAGGTTCCTTGGTGGTCGAGGCTCATGATGAACTGGGTAAGAGTCTCTTGCTAAACCTATCGGTGATGGTAGAGGTGGTGGTGCTGCTACAAACTAGCCCTGCATAGCCATAGGTGGTGGCATGAGCATCTAAGGGACTTGCTCTTGTGGTGCCGGTGGTAAAGGTGCTTGTCTCCTCTCTAGAAAAGTCCTTAGTAAAGCATTATTAGCTTGTATGTCCA
The DNA here is from genome assembly GCA_024138015.1 of Lumnitzera littorea. Lineage (NCBI taxonomy): Eukaryota > Viridiplantae > Streptophyta > Magnoliopsida > Myrtales > Combretaceae > Lumnitzera > Lumnitzera littorea. Next base: position 34,661,849 of record JAMXBB010000012.1, read on the forward strand.
TTAAGATCTCTTTAATCCTATCAACTAGCATATCCTGTCCTGAGTTTTACTTTGGTGGCGCTCTCTCTCTAGGAGGTCGTCTCTTGCGCCTTTGTTTATTGAAAACAAAGTTTTTAGAGTTAGGTTCAGATTAACTCAATCCACAACTTTGTTTACTAAATCAATTTTAATACTTGAGGCCACATCGTCCTTATTCAAATTATCCAATATAAGATACTTTTCTTTAATTGCATCATCAGAACAAGATTAAGCAGTATAAAAAATACAAGAAGTCCTTTTATTAATTCTCTAAACATACATAGAGTTTAGATACATGTATCAAGCAAGTGCACCTATCAGTTTTAATATAGCGGATGTGAGTCCGAGTCGATCCCTCAGAGACTTCGAGTACTAATATTAACCTTAGCTTTATTATCTAACCGGAAAATTGTGATGAGTTGAATGAATTAAAAATACTAAAATTAACAGACTAAGCTAATTATGAGACTTGATTAAGAAATTTAGAAAGTGATAAAACTAAGAACGACTTCAAGAAGGTAATAACATATTTAGGAATTATTTCTCCTAGTGTTTAACATGTGATCGCTTAAAATGTATCCAATTAAATCTCTATTATTCTTGACCGGAGGGATTCACAATTAAAGTTAATACCTTTCTCAAGCATATTAACCCTAATCCTAAATTATTTACCGGAATCTCTTCACTTAGTAATATAATTTAGAATCGCATTAATGTATAATGAATTCCCACAAAAACAAACAACTTTCTGGAAGAAACATGTATCTTATCTCTAAGTACACATGTAATTCTCTCCAATTATGTAAAGATCTAATTACATATGTAATTTCTCAATCATCATGCATAATATCATAGATTGATACTCTAAAAATATCAATTAACAATTAAATAACATAATTGAATCAAGAAAAGATAGAAACTTTATTGAAAATTATCAATCTATCTAATAGTCACATGAAACCTTAGGTTCCATAAGCCTAAATACAAGAGTCTTAAGATATCATAATGAAACTAAAAACGAATTCCAACAAAACTAATAAATAAAACGTGAAAAACCCCTTTGTTGATGATAAATCTCTTCAATCTTGAAGTTAGGTATTGCTTTTACCTTTTTCTCCTTCTTCTCTTCAAGTCTCTTCTCTCTTTAATGTCTAATCCCCTGTGTGAAACCCTAATATGTCCTTTTATAATGTATTGTAAGGTTTCCGTTTTCGTCACTAGACACGGCCTGGGACACAGTCGTGTCCCCAGGTTGTGTAATTTTCTGACCTTGGCAAATTTTCCTAGATGGACACAGTCTGGCATAACTTCAAAACTTCATAACTCATTCATTTGAACTCCAAATTGAGTGAAACTTGATTCCTTTTCTTCGTTTTCAATCCAAGAACACGTTCAAACCTTGAAATCAAATTTTACTCAATTAAGTATCAATTTCTTTAAAGAAAACCAAAGATGTAAGGGAAATACTATAAAATCACCATGTGAAATATGTTTAAAATAAGAGTTATCAGATACAGTCGCTTTCGAAGTTATACATGTTTCCTACAATTACTGAAATTGAAATTCAATACAACCCCAAATCGGGAAGTACACACAACATGATACAAATGAACTTCACTATACTTTCACTTAGAAAACAATAACATCAACACCATAATAATGACATTGGAAACACTTCGAAAGTTCAAGTCGCTTTTGACTAATTGTGCCTCATAAAAGGTCCAGCTTCATCATCGTCTAATCAGCCTGCTTGTCAAAGCCTCATTCTAGGGAATAGAGACGAAGTTCCTTCACCTAGACTAGGTAGTGACCTTGGACGATAAACCACCTAAAATAATTCGTAGGGTAACAGAAATTCACAAAGATTTGGCCTAGGTAGCACTTCCACTTAATATTTTCTCGAAAAAAGAGGTAGAATATCAATGTCCTCTTCCAATTTAGGGGCATTAGGGTGGATGTCGATGATGTCTGGCTCCACGCAAGGGAAGTAAATATTAGTAGGGGCTAGTAGCGGAGGAACTCCATTCTAGTCGTCCATCTGGACTATTCGAGGGTGGTCAGCTCTTAAGTTACGCGCGCTAAGGCATAACCATGGCCTAGTTGACGCTAGTGTTGGAAACTAGGGGCAATAATTCTTAGGCCATCCTATACCAAAAATATTATTTCGGCTTCGATGCTGGCTCCTTCCTCCTTTTCCATAATGTATGTCAATTCTACGTTGGACAAAACGGGTCCATGTGTTTGGATCAATATATCTCAGTAGTGCCCTCTCTAATGGAGACTCAGTTGTTACGCCTCGAAGTAAAAAAGTCGCAATAGTTATGCTGTATAAAGCATTTTATGATAGTAACTGGCTTCATAATACTTACCATAGATATGATCTACACAAGGCATCGACGAATCCTCGCTTTGAAGTAAATAGTTCAATTAAGAGTTTTGCTAAAGTTACAATAATTATCAAGAACTTTAGGTCAACATACATAATTACATGTACATTCCATAGAACTTCCTAGGAAATTCTCCATTAACATAACAGTCAACTAATTTACATATCAACTATCACTCTTTCAGTCTTAAGCTACTAAGGAGACTCTAGATATACATTAACTACTAGGCAAATTGATCCTCACACCCCAAGCTTCAAAAGAACTAAAAACTAGATAGTTGTAGGGTTGCATATTACTCGAAGTATTCGAAAATCAGGATCTGCAAAAGGATCTATACGGGTATGAGCAACTATAACTCAGTAAGTTGGATTGGAGACTCGTGAATGTATACAAACACAAACAAGTTTATTAAGCAATTATTTTCATGCAATGCAACAAGCAAGTCTCATCACACAACGTAGTCCAATCCGTTGTGAAATCAGAGAAATTTCACCCGCTCTAATTCAAGTTGAGGAGTTTTCATGTTATGCAACAACTCACAACCAAACCTAGGTTTGTGCAATGGAGACACTACTCCTCCTAAGAATATCCTTCGAACTAATGCCTTCATCCTCACCACGACCTCCTCTCCTATCACTTAGTTCGGCTAAGGATGAAGAAAAGACCAATTTGTTATCCAGCGCTATCTTTATCGAAGGTGTCGGTATTTGGTTGGAGAATCCTAATGATCCCCTAAAGGGTTGCAATGCGTGGCAATTTAGGGCATTAGAGTCGATTAAAATTAAGTTCCATTTAGGATGTTCAGACAATTTCACACCAATCCAGTCATAATACACAATCAATCACAACATAAATTTCAACATGAATTCAAATACTCAGACACATATATAAACTACTTATAATCACATTTATACATAATCTTAAGTCTCCGAGTACCATAAAATAGTACTCTAATATGGTAAAGTAATAACCTAACTTACTTGGAATTCTCGGTTGCCCAATCACTTAACTGCAGGTCAATTTGTCTCCGGGTATCCTATAATACAAATACGTCTTTTTAGTACTTATACTTTGATGATACATATTTTAAGTTATAATGTAACTCACTTCTCCATGTATACCTATTATTTACTAATGATTTACTCTACCTTAGTTCGGGGTTCAGTTTCTAAATTAAATTCCAGTTTTGATTTTACATTGTCTTTGACTACAAGGAAATCCTAAATACGTTCAAATCTTAATGTGAAATTAATCACATTAAACTCAAGTATTCTAATATCACATTGGATCTTAATTTAGTGTTTTAACTTATTCGGTACACTCTAATTATAATTGGGGTATCGGATTTATTCCCGATGTGAGGAAATCTTATATTTTTTATCCAATTACCTAAAATTAAATTTTGTTTTAGATTTATTATGTACTGATTTTATTATTATATTATCCAAATAAACCTAATTTTTTTATATTTATTAAAATTCTAATTGCACATATTCCTAATTTCCTACAATTATCACATAATTCCTATATCAATTACACTTAACACTCCAAAGACTAGGATTAGGTTTCCATATCAAAGATTAACATTCTTAAACATCTAATTATCATCTAAATCAATAATTAATCACTTAATCACCTAATTAATCCCAAATTACCCAATTTTTTCATCATTTTAGGGCTAAAAAATTACTTAAAAATTTTGAAAATTAATTTAAAAAAAAATAACTTCATGGCATTGTTCTATATCACTTAAGCATTCTACAAAAAAAATTTGAGCACCAAACTACACTCCTAGACCTATTTATTTTTAGTTCTAATCATGCTCGGTTTTGCTTAATTTCTTAAAAACTCTATATTTACAGATGTGATTAAATTTAATCACTATTTTTTCCCTAAATCTACATACAATAAAACCTCAGAATAATAAATTTCATAATTTTCTAGGCAAAATAAATAATTTTAAGAAATTTTACAAAATCAGAGAAGATGTGAAACTCACTTGGTCCGATGGTTTTTTGGCCTCCAACACCGGTTCAAGTATGTCGGCTGGTCCAAGCGATGGGTTTGGAGTGGGGTGGTGGTGGTGGTTCGGTTCCGGGTGGTGGTGGTGGTTCAATTCCAAGTGATGATGTGTGGGTTCGGCCTTCTTGCTCCCTTTGTATAGATTTAAGGCAAATTTCTAAAACCTTAATTTTTTTTTTCTAAATTTCAGTGCTCTCATTTTTTCCAAGTTTCTAACTATCCAAATAAGTTCTATAATTTTTCTTGCTATTTATAGAGCCTTGTAGTAATTATTATGCATTAATTAGACAAAACAATGCTCAAATCTCTTCCAATTTGCCTTTTGTATTGCTTGTTTTTTATTGGTTAATTTTTCTTCTTTAATTCTTGACTTGCCATGACCAAATCTAGGTCATTCACTATTCCTCTTTTTTTTTCTGGTTTTTTCTTAATTATTTTATAATTTTCTTTAATTATTTAATAAGTTTCTAGCTAATTTTAACTAATTTCGCTTATTTTTATCTACACATAAATACATGTGAGGTACAAGTAAACATTCCTAATTATTATTTAGATCATTCTATGATTTTTAGTATACATATAATCTATCTTTAGTAATTTATTAGTTATTAGATTGCACTTTTCCCCTTTTCGATAATTAATAAGTAATATATTTAAAATTTAAAAATTTTATAGTCTCTTATTTTAGTACTTATTTTCTTAAATTAAAGTTTACGGGGTCATTTTTACTAATATTTGTAACTACAGTTTATAATATAGGTTTGATCGGATCCTTTAACCGATCGCCTTAAACTTTGTGTATTAAGTTCGATCCTACATGTAAACCCCAAAACTAAACCAATTGACCGTAGGATTGAATTTAGAACCCAAGGTTTAGGGTGATCAGTTAAAAGATCCGATCAAACCCAAATTATAAACTATTGAGAGGAATATTAGTGAAAATGACCCCGTAAACTTAAATTTAAGAAAATAAGTAATAAAATAAGAGACTATAAAATTTTAAAATTTTAAGTATAATAATTGTTAATTACCGAAAAGGCAAAAAGTGTAATCTAATAACTAATAAACTACTAGAGATAGATTATATGTATACTAAAAATTTTAGAATGACCAAAATAATAATTAGGAATGTTCACATATACCCTACATATATTTACGTGTAGATAAAAATACACGAAATTACCTAAATTGGTCAAAAACTAAGTAAATAATTAAAGAAAATTATAAATTAATTATGGAAAAATCAGAAAAAATCAGAAGAGGATAAGATGAATCAACATCAGGTCGTGGCATGTCAGGATAAGTAAAAGAAAAATCAACCAATAAAATTTAGACAACATAAAAGCCAAAAATCAAGGAAAATGGGCAAAGTCTTGTCAAATTAATGCATATTAATTACAGAAAATGTCTATAAATAGGAAAAAAATTTATAGAATTCATTTGAACAATTAGAAATCAAAGAAAATTAGGGAGAGGTGAAAATTGAGAGAAAAATTCGAGTTAGAAAAAAAATAAGAAAAACAGTGCAGTTAGGGCTTTTAAAAGGAACCCCCACCAGACGAGTAGCTGGAAGTAGACGGCCACCACCACCACACGGTGGTGGCAGCGCCCAGGCTGGCAGATAAGGCCACGGCGGCCCGCGGTGGCTGGAGCCACCCAAATCGGTGAGTCCAATTTTCAGCCCGATTCTTGTGTAATTTTGTAAAAATAGTAAATATTATTAGAAAATTATGAATTTTGTTATTCTAAAATATTTTTGTATGTAGTTTGTAGGAAAAATATTAGTTTGATGAAAATATGTCTCGTGATATAGGGTCCTTAAGAAATCATGCAAAACCGAGCATGTTTCGATTTAGAAATAAATGACCTTAGGAGTGTAGTTTCGAGCCCAAAATTTTTGTGTAGATTACTTAGATGATATAGAACAGTGCTATGAAGCCCTTTTCAAAAATTAATTTTCGAAATTTTTAGGCCTTAAAATGAGGCATAAAATTGGTAATTTAGGGTTAATTAAGCAATTAAATAGTAATTACTGATTTAGTGAATAAGTATATGTTTTAGGATGTTAAAATCTGATGGAGTATGATACTTGTAGTATTTAGGGTGTTAGATGTAATTATTAGGTTAATTAAGTAGTAAATGATTAATAGGGAAAAATAGTTAACTTTAAGTTAATTTTGTAAATTAGGGAAAACAGGAGTAAAATCTGATCTAGGATGAATTTAGACATTTTAAAATGATAATTGATGTTTAGGGATGGTAATTAAAGTGATAGAAATATTAGAAGTGCATTATGTACAAAATAGGCAATAATGCATAATATGTAATTTTTGGAAATATACTAAATAGAAAATATTAGAATAAAAATTGATATTATGATAATAATAAAAATATACAATAAATCTGATGGGAAACTTGAATTTATGTAATTATATGAAAAATGTAAAAATTTCTCACATTAGGAGTAAATGCAGTACACAAATAAGGATTGAAGTGTACCGGATGGAATAAAATACTAATTAAAGGTAATGATGGCATTTAGGAGATCGGGAAATAATGTGATTAATTTCACATTATAGGTTGAAATAGATTTCTAGGGTTGGAATCTAAAACATTACTTAGAAATCGAACTAAAAACCTAATTTAGAAATTAATGCGAAAACCGAACCCGAACCTAACCCTAAACCTAGAATAATTATAAAAGACTTAAGACTTAGATAATTAGGTATATTAAACCCTAAACTAAATATAACAATAAGTGTTATAGGATAAAATGAACCTACAATAGTTATATGAAAAACTGAAACCACGTTTGTGTTATAGGGATAATCGGCGATGGCCTGAGCAAATCGGACCTCGAGTGAGTGAGCGAGGAGTCGAGGTAAGTTGGGATTAATACGATGCTGTATTTTGGAGGCTTAAGATTATGCTTGGTTGTGCTTGTTAGATAGTTAAATGTGTGCATGTGCTTGATTATGGGTGATGATATGATTCTGTTTGTTGTTCTGGCATATATTGTATAAATTGTATGAAAAGATTGATCACCCTAAACTGGACTTAATCAAATATCCGACCAGTAATCATAATCGGACATGCATGGCAACCCGTTAGGGGAACTTAGGACTCTCCGGCCAAATACCGACCCTTTCGAAAAGGATAACGCAGGATTGCAAAATGGTTCCTTCTTCATCCTCAGTCGAACTAAGTGACAGGAGAGGAGGTCGCGGTGAGAGTGAAGACAGTGGTTCGAAGGTAGTCGCGGGAGGAGCAAGGTCTCCATTACATAAGCCTGGGTTTGGTCGTGAGCTGCTGCATTAATGGCAACTCCTCAACCCGAATTAGAGCGGGCGCAATTTCTCTAATCTCACGACGAGCCGGACACGATGGCATTTACTTGCACATGCATTACATCTAATAAGGGATTGAAAACCTTGTTGTGTTTCTGGTATAGTTTTAAGTTCTCCGTCCTAACTTACTGAGCTGTAGTTGCTCACATCCCTATAGACGTTGTGCAGGTGCTGGCTAAGAAGTAGCAAACAACTACTCTGAAGCTAACAACTGCTAAATCTTGGGGAGTGAGGAAAAATATTTGAAGAACAAACATATATTCTTATGGTCTAAGTTTTTATCTTAGAATTATTTTATTCATTTTTGAATGATGTAATAACTGAATTATAGTATATATATATATATAGATTTTCTCGCTTTCTTAGGTAAATGCTTTATTTAAATTACAAACTGTTTACTTCAAAGCGGGTTAGTTGTTGACACCTTATGTAGATCGGGTCTAAGATAACGGTTGTAAGGCTAACTTCTATCTTAGGATGGTTTACACGGCGGGGCTGTTACGACTCTGCCACTTTAGGGCGTGACACTACGGTTACTTGACTTAACTTTAGGGCTTACATCAATCTCGCCCTCTAGGATATTCATACATCCCGAAGCCTACATGGCATTTCTACTAGGGCCATATCTTTACATGAAATCCGAAGTCTTTATCAATACTCGACAAGAGTCTCTTCTTTATGCATCATAAAAAGCACCAGGTTCCGATGAACCCTGCTTGCATTCTCTTGACTAACACAAAAATTTGTTAAAGGTTAAGCATTCTTTTAGGAATGTTTTGTTATTTATTTGACAACTTAAAAGTCCTAACTTGGTTATACCCAACTTTACCTTACTTAGTAAGGGATTCTTAGAGTCTAGGATCCAATTTTACTTACTTTATTATTGGTTTTAAACCTAACGCTTTGATACCACTAAAACCTATCACGACCTAACAGTATCATTGTCGTAGTAAATTATTGTGCACCATATAAAGGTCTACTATCAACTCCCTTGCTAATCGCAGGCCTTTCATATGACACACAAGGCTTTTTTCATTATACGTTATCACCAGGCCCATAAATAAGTAATATAGATCAATTTTACTAAAATTAACTTTTAAGACATAAATTAATCGAGTAAACGTATGGACTCGTTAAGTTTCACACCAAAAGAATATTACAAACAAATGCAGTTCATAATGGGAACTGCATCATAAACTTTAAACTATATTATAAACAAAATAAAGGTAAATTATTATCTACAAAAGCTTTTACAAAATCTCCTCTTTACTTCCTGATCGCTCTAACCCGTCTCTATACGAAACTCACCTCAAGCATGCCTCAACCTGGATTAGCGAAGAGGTTTTCCTGCAACAAAAGGAATCTATTAGGGTATAAGCTTAAGATTAGTGAGATAAATACCCCCATTAATACCGCATGGCAAAAATTTATTAAATGCACGATCATATGAATATATGAACAATCAGTATGCCAAACAACACATGTAGTAGCTTAAGAACTGCATACGACTCAGAATTACATCTCCTACAGTCGAGGTTTGGAGATAATTAACCGACTCAAACTAAAATCCGGGTTTTAGACCTTGGGTTTTATTTCATTTGCACTATTGTGCTTAAGTCAAAACAAAACTATATATATATACTTTCTTTCTTGAACAACAAATTATATTTTCAAAATCCCAAGTTTAATGGTATAGTGGCCCCCGCAGTCCACAAACACATGCCCTAAGCAGAAGCCACAAGATACAGCCCCTGGCTGACGGTTAGCATCTCTCGACGCCTAGTAAACTTGTCAACTTAGAACAAAGACTCAATAAAATGATGACATAGCTAGTGCCCAATTCTATAAGAGGCCCTCTTCTTGTGAGTCTCTTCCCATCTTCTGCGTGAAGCGGTAGTCAGTGTTATCTGAATGCAATTATGGGAAATGCATGATCCATTTAATTTCTTAATCACATAAGTGGTTAATTTGATTTTTTAAGGTAATCAAACAATTTCATTCTATACAATCACACTTATAAATTATCATAAACAATTTCTATTATTATATGATTAACACGCCATAGCATTCAATCACAAATTCATACACATGCATTTCCTATATCTTATAGGCATCCAATTTATATATATATAAGTTTAGGTGCATCTTTTCTATAAGCAAAATCAAGTAAATAGTCATTAGAAACTTACTCACTCCGCCATGCAGGTCAGTTAAAGTAGTCCGGGGGCAAGTCGTCTCCAAACGTGGGGTCCCCTGGTCATCAAAATCGTAACACTATAAGGGATTGAAATATAACTTAGGAAACTAAGCTAAAACTCCTTAAGTTATACTCTTGATTAGTTTTCATATTTTTCCCAATTTTACTTAAAAGTTCAATTACGTATAACTTTCTTATTTTAAATCAAATTTTTATGATCTTATAGTCAATCTTCATCGTTTTCAAGTGTACTTTAATGTGGTGAGGTTAGATTTTTGAGTTAAGGCATACAAATCTGCCCATAGGTTAGAATAGTAGTGGTCCTCATGATTTGGAGTGCTTTCAGGCTTTGTTTGGTTAATAGGCTTTTTAGTAACTTGGAAATTCCCTTGGGCTTAGGCTTAAGATTTCATTTTAGGCTCAAAATACTCTTTAAGATTAGATTTACAACTTTGATTTACACTCCTAAGGTTATTAACCACTTCTTGAGCTCTTAAGTGGACTTAAGTTGTCAAATGGGCTTGTTTTTTATTCAATTCAAAGATGGTCACTTTCTTGGGCTTAGGGAGTATCTTGTGGGCTTCTTGAGAGTTTCAAAACAACTTTCATTGTTGGGTTAAGTTGCTGGAAACTTACGGGTGATTCAACTTAACATTTAAGGCCCGTTTTGGAAGTTTTAAAAGCGGTTTTGAGTTTTAGGCTTAATACACTTATCATATTTGCCTTGATTGATCTTTTCACTTTGTTTACTTACTTTTATTATATTTTTAAGTGTCTTTTAGGAATGTTCCAAATCTGGTTGGTTTGAGTATGAAGGTTGCCAACTTGTTTCATCATTTCCTTAAGTTTAGGTATTAGATCATGAACTTAAGCTATTTATATTTAAATCTTAACTTGACTTCTTTTTTATGAGATGATCATTTGACTCATATTTTACATGAAAATAGAGGATCTCACTTTTATTATACCTCCCATTTCATAGTTCATGTCTTACAAAGTTGGTTTTCTCATAAAACTTCATGTGATAGATTTTATCTTTACCTAAGTCTAGATTTGAGCATGTTTAACTTAATAAAAGTATAAACAACATCTAAATGACTTCTAAACTCTCACGTCCAGTATGCTTCTCTTTCATTCAAGTTCTCATTTTAAGATTTTCTCAACTTAAAATCTTCCATTCTAAGTGTTAAACAAGTATCTCTATAAAACACTAACTTTACATGCTTATATTTCAACTTTCATGTAAGGTTTTCATGACTTTGCTTCTTAGTATAGTTTTTAATGTTATACCAACTTATGATCATACTCATATCTTCAAGAAGTTATAGTCTTCTAACATGAGTATTGACTAACACAAGATATAATTTCTTATCCTTAAAGCAAAAATATGGTGGTTATACACTAAGATTCTACTTATGCTCTTTATCTTACTTCCTCCATCTTGCACCCTTTTCGGAAACTTCAGTTGTGGTCCTTGGAAGTAAGGTTTAAGGAGTGTTCTAAGGATCTTAAAGGGGCTTGGAATGTTGGCAAAAGCAAGACAAGAAGAAGATGAAAGTGCCATGTATGTGTGTGCTTAGATAGTGGCGGCAAGTGAAGGATTTTGTAGGGTTTGGTTGTTTCTTCTTTTGTGTTGTTTTTAAAGTAAGAGAAAAAGAAGTGAAAATGAAATTGAAAGTGAGAGCAAATGGGGAAAGGAGTGGCCGGTTGGAAATGGGGTGGGAAGTGTGTTTAAGAAGTTTAATTTTGTTGTCTTATAACATATACAAAAGTCAACGATTACAACTCAGTAGAGTGTAAGATAAAGTGATTGATAGATGGAAGACAAGAGTATGACCCCCCTTTAAAGCCATGCTAGAACTAGCCATTGAGTATCCTTTTGGGCATGGAATTGTCTTGTCTCATTTATTAAAGTTAATCATGTGAAATCTTATGATAATTTGTCCATATGTAGTATAAGTAAAGGGGTGATAAGGAAAGTGTCTTATCACTAGTTTTTGATAGGTTATCAATTGATAAATGATTTCAACTCTCAATTGATATCTTATTTAAAGTAATTATTTGGTCTACTTATTCACATGTAAAGCTTAGACATGAAGATAAGGGAATTGTCTTATAGGAAATTATTTTAAGATTTACCTCTTGAATTGTTTTGTAAATTATGACTTAATTCTTATAAAATTATGAAATTTTCTAGAGTTTAATAAAATTATTCAAATAAAATTATTGATTAGTCGTCTAAGGTTAAAAGTCCTTAATTGTTTTAGGGTTTAGGATTTTAGGTGACTTCAGAGTTCATAGTTTTTCAAATTTTGGTTTTATCGATAATAAGCTTTCGAATTGGAAAAGTAAGTTTATTTTTAATTGTAAACTTGAGTTCTTAGTTTATTTGATTCTTGGAAACGTTCAGGAAGTATTCTTAGTTAAATCATAGGCTCACTAAAAATAGGATTTACATAGATCACTTAGATTCGAAATTTTTGAAGTTATTACCTATAGCGATGAATTTTCTCATGTACAATTTTCAAAGCAAGTTTCAAACAATACCACATTTTCTATATCTTTCTGTTGGTTAAAACAAGTCCAATTATGGACTTTTCTTTTTGACATAATAGCCTCATTAAAAGCATTTACAATGTCTGTCCCTTTCCACATTATTATTAATTTAATATTGAAAACTTAATGTAATGGAATTTGGATAGACGTTAAACATTAGGGGAAAAAATCGTTTATTCTTTTACCAACAAAAAAACAATTATTAACATATTGCCTTTACTTTCTCCTATTCTAAGCATTTGATGATTATTTAGGAAAAACTTCCACCTTTTATTTTAGACCAATTAATCCTTAGTCTTGAAATAAATCTTATATTAAATATCTCATTCTTGTTAACCGTACTATTATGTGTGACATTCTAGCTTTTTATATACAAATGTAGCGTTAATCTAGACAAAGACCAAGGTAATCGACTAGTAACAATTTTTGGCCACCTAACCTAATAGAGCGATTGTAAATCGGAAACCACTATGAATCAATTATTGCGTAATTAAATATCTTCATCAATTGATATCCCAATTAAACAACTATAAGTGATGTCATCAATGTTCAATTGTTTTATTTAGTTTTCGAAATAAATTAAACTTGGTAAAAATTGTCGTAGTTATGGGCTTATAAGTCATTATTATCTTAACCAAGTGGCACTAGATATCAATTTCCTAATTTAAGAGAGTGATAAATTCTATCTTGATTCATCACTATTATTTCTATATTTTATGTTATACCTAATAATCGTATTATTTACAATCTAAATAAAAACTGCGTTTAACGGTATTAAAGCACAACATTTCATATATATAATATATGAAGGTCTTAAGTCTAGGAATTATTTATACCCATTCATATAGAGGAGGAATTAATTACATTTAACATTTGGTAACCTCTATTAGTGAGTCATGTCCAGTGTACCTACTTAATTTTAGGCACCCATTTATATAACTCGAATATTTTTCTCTCAACTTAGTGAGAATAACTTTAGTTATATAATGTGTTGGTATAAAATATCTATATCTTCTCTAAATATTTATCCAACTAATAACAACTTTTAAATAATATGATGTCATGGAATCCCACTAATTATACACATTTATTATAATTCCATACATACCTTAATTTATCTACACAACTGTATTGTAAAATATATACAAGTAGAAAAGTATATATATACAATAAATACTTGTCTTTTATTAACAATATTCATAAATATATTAAAAGTATCTTGGCACATTGTGCATAAAATACAACAAAAACATAGCCTTGAACTTACTCACTTTCTTTTTACTAATAATGCCCTACTTTTTGTAAAAGCTTCTATTAGTAATCTTAATAAATTGAAAAAGTTCGTTAATGATTATTGTCATGCATTTGGACTAGTAATCAACTTCCAAATATCATCAATCTTTTTTCGTAAGAATACAATTGATCCAGTTTATATTACTTATGCTGTTGTACTTAATATTGATGTTGAGAATTGGTGAGGCAAATATTTAGGATTACATATAGAATTGGGGGATTAAAAAAAAAAAAAACTTTCAAGAGTTAAGGTAAAGATTTTCTCTAAATTGTAAGGGTAGAAAACTTGCTTTTTGTCCCTTGAAGGTAAGAAATCTTAATAAAATTAATGACTTTTGCTATCCTCATTTATGCTATGAGTGTTTTCTATTTTCTAATATCTTGGTGTAAGGAAGTGACAAGCTTAATAACTAAGTTTTGGCCAAAGAGGGGGGATCATGCATTAAGGAGTAAAATTGATTGGAAAAATTGGAGAGACTTAGCTAAACCAAAGACTAAGGGTTGTTTAGGTTATATAGACTAGTAGATTTTAATAAATCTTTACTAAGTAATCTAGCTTAGCGAATCCTTAGTTATCCTAATAATCTTTGGGTACAAGTTATTAAAAGTGTTTAACTTCCTAGAAGAGATTTTTTGTAAGCAAAAAGGGGGTAAATGTTTGATACGGGCATTGTCGTGAATGGACACACGAGTAGTCATCTCACATGAATAAGGGACGGGTCTGAACCACAAGATGGTTTGAAAAGTAAATGATAGTCAAGGCTCTAAGCAAGGGTTCCTATGCACTAACAAAGGATATTACGCATAAACGCCTTACACTAACTCGAGCCATACTTGATGTAATGCACAAGTGACACACAAGGTTACTCGCCACTAATCTATGCTCACGAATGGATTAGATAAGAGTACTTTTGAACCTTAATTTTTCCAATCAAGGATATACATAAGCATAAGAAGGGAAAAAAGTTATTCTGATTTTCAAATGATGGTGATGTGGCTAGTACATGTGATGAGTATTTATATGCTCCAATACGAGAAAGTCTTATGTTACTACAAGTTACAAAATGATTACTACTAGAAATGGAAAATACACATTATGTAAGGAGCAAATTAGTACACAACACAAAAGGAATATCCTTATGCAAGGATAGTACGACTGTCAGGAGTACACATATTAGTAGCATTATTGGTGGTCCTCGTAGTTGGGGGTTCTAAATAGAGCTGGTTAAGTTGGCACCAGGTTGACAATTTGACAACTTGCATTCAGGAGGTGCTTATTCAAGCTGTAAGTACTAAAGAGCTCAACTTGAGAGGTTGGCTCATTGGTTGGGTTGGTATTGGTTCCAACAACTAAGAATTTTAGTACTCGTGAGCTCAAAGTATGGCATTTATGAAGGTTGTTAACTTCTACTAAGACTTCCTCTACATGAATGATTGTAAATTATTTAGAAGAGCTTGGGAAACATATCATGTCAACTCGAAGGAACTCTTCTTCTTCTGAGGTTAGGTCCCTTTAGGTAGCTCGGTGTACTAGGGTCACAAGTCCTCGTGCTCAGCATCGCATGATTGGTCCCCAATTCTTATCATCCCCTTCAAGCTGTTTGAGATTTGGGATTAAACTTTGGTCGGCTTCAAGTAGCTCATCCTTAAGGATATGTGTTAAGATTAGCAATGTTAAAGGAGCCAAAGACTCTATATTCCTCTAACAGTTCAACTCCATAGTCATTGGGGTTAATCTTCTCAATCACCCTAAATGGTCTATCTACTTGCAAAGATAACTTGCTTTTCCTTAGATTAAGGAATCAATCCTTACTGAGATGAATCCAAACTAAAACGCTGAGTTGGAACTCTCTAGTTCTTTGTCCTTAGCATCTTTTCTCAAGCTTAGAAGCAGCTCAAATTAGGTGGTATATGACCTTCTAGTGCATTGCTCAAATGGCTTATGATCTTTCAATAGCTTGTTAATCCTTAAGTCGACTGGGTAAGGAGATCTAGACCAATGGATGCTTGGGGTTATATCTATATGCGAAATCTAAGGGCGACTTCTCGGTGACACTATAGGTTGTCCTATAATAGGTAAACTCGATTATTGGCAAGCATAGGTCCTAATGGACTTGGTTCCTTCCAATTGCAACTCATAATAAGGTACCTAAGGTTTGATTGATGACCTCGGTTTAACCATCCGTCTATGGATGGCAAGATGTGCTAAATAACAACTTGGTCCCTATGTGCTTCTAAAGTGTCTTCCAAAAATGGCTTAAGAATTTGGGATCTCGATTCGACAAGATAGTTCTTGGTACTCTATGTAGCTTGACCACTTCTGACAAAAAGAGAAAAGAAATAGCAAAAGAGTCAGTAATTCAATTACACATCACAAAGTGTGCCATCTTAATAAACCAATCCACGACCACCATGATAGAGTCTTTCCCTTGGGACATCCTTGATAACCCCAATACAAAGTCCATATAAGGTTTGGTTGAGACAAGCAATGGTAAATAAGTTCCCTATTCAACTTGGCTCTTCACCTTTCAACATGTATCACATATTTCTTGTATAGACTGCATATCTCTCAACATTTTTTGCTAAAAGAATCTTAAAGTAAGCACTTCACGGGTCCTAGCCTTTCTAAAGTGGCTAGATAATTCTCCTTCATGTACCTTACACATTAGCAATTCTTGTATAGAGCAGGTTATGATACATAATTTCCCTTTCTTGAACAAGTATCTATCCTTTTTGTGATAGTCATTAATAATTCATTCTTCCTCACATCGAGCATAGATTGGACCAAAGTGTAGATCATCAACATATAAATTCTTCATGATAGTGAATCTAAGAAGCCTCATTTGGAGCTCGATCAAGAGTGAATGTCATCATGATAAGACGTTGGCTACAACATTGTTCTTACCATTCTTATACTCAACAACATAAGAAAATCCCTCTATGAATTCAACCCATTTGGCCTGTCTCTTTGATAACTTTTGTTGACTCTTCAAATACCTCAATGACTCACAATCTATGTAAATCATAAATTCCTTGGTAGCAAGTAGTGTTGCTAGATAGTTAGAGCTCAAATTAAGGAGTAGAATTCTTTGTCATACACAAAGGAATTGATAGTAGCTCATCAAAGCTTCTTACTATAATAGGCAATAAGTCAGCCCTCCTATATCAGCATGATATCTATGCCGAATCAAGATACATCGTATTCTAATTGAAAGACTTTGTCAAAGCTCAGGAGAACTAGGACATGGGTAGTAGTCAACTTCTCTTTTACTTCATCAAAGCTCTATTGCTCCTTCTTTCCCCATCTAAACTCAACGTTCTTCTTTGATAGTTTGGTAAGTAGTGATACGATGGTACTAAAGTTCCTTATGAAGCGATGGTAGAATGATGCTAGTCCATGGAAGCTACAGATGTCAGTAAAATAGGTCGGCATTGGCCATTCAGTAATTGTCCTCACCTTCTCCTCATCAACTTAAACATCTTCACTACTTACAACAAAACCTAAGAAAATCACCTCGAATTGGTAAAGTTCACATTTCTTTAAGTTGGCATATAGCTTTTCAACTTGGAGCTTAAAGAAACAGCTTGAAGAAGCTCATAATGCGTTTTCATCTCAAGGCTAGAAACAAGGAAATCATCAAAGTAAACAACAACAAAATTTTCCTATCAACTCTCTAAGTACATGGTTCATTAGTTGCACAAATGTGCTTACTGCATTTAATAACTCGAATGGCATTAGGAGCCATTCATACAACCTATGACCAGTCTTAAATGCAGTTTTCCATTAATCTCCTTCCCGCATTCTAATATAATGATATTTGGACTTTAGGTTGATCTTAGAAAAGATTCTTACACCATGCAATTTGTCAAGCATGCCATCAATTTAAGGTATGGGGTACCTATACTTAATGGTGATTTGATTGATAGCTTAGTTATCCACACACATTCGCCACGTGCCATCTTTCTTTGGTACTTATAAAGCAAGGATAGCATAGGGGCCTAAGGATTCCCTAACATATCCTTTTTCTATCAACTCATTAACTTGCCTTTGAAGATGGATAGATTACTCAAGATTTAATCTATAGGTCGATTTGTTTGGCAATGTAGCTCCTGGCTATAAATCAATTGCATGATCAACTCCTCAGATCAAGGGTAGTCCCTTAAGTAGTTCTTTAAGGAACAGATTGGCAGATTCCTTTAATAGACCTTCCACCTTGGCAAGTAGCTCAGCATTCAAGGCTTTTAGCTCAAGCATCCTTCAAATTAATATAACTTCATCTCCCTTGATAGCTCGTCTCGGCTGATCACTAGGGCCTCCATCTTTAAAGTTTAGCTAAGTTAAGCTTACATGACCTTAACTTGCTTTGAGGACATGGGACTAAATCATACCCTTCTTCATTCATGATCCAAAGAACAAGTATTTTTCTTCCCATCATATATCACATATCAATTAAACATTTGTGGTCTATTGGGAAGAATATGTGAAGTATTTATGGGAAACACATCATAGAGAACCTCGTCATTATACTTCTTATTGTAGATCAGTACTATTACTTGCTTGGTCACTTACAAGGCTCCTTTATCATTGAGCCAATGCAGCTTGTAGGGTTTGGAGTAGGGTGTAGTCGACAACTTTAACTTTTAAACCATAAATGTAGAGGTAGTATTGGTGCAACTTTCACTATCAATAATAAGTGTGCATAGCATCCCCTTGACCTTACATCCAATGTGAAACAAGTTATCATGTTGTTAGTGCTCTAGTGCTGGACTTACATTCATCGCTCATTTCAGTACCATGGTTGTGGGCAAAAAATTACCCTCTTCACTATAATGACTTCCTCCTCTTCGGATAGATTAGTTTATCTAGATTCTTTTAGTCCTTCTACTTCCTCATTAGTACTGTTGACCTCGATGATTAGCACCTCTCCCTTCACTATCATTGTTCTTCTATTCGAGCATTAGGATATTATGTGTTTAAATCCCTAACACTTGAAACACTTGATTTCACTTATCTTTCTCCTTAAGCTCTACCCTTTTTCAAACTTCCTCAAGACTTCCTTTTCTTTTGCTTGGTAACTAAAACAAGTAAGAGTTCACTAATCCTATTCGATTACAATTGTACTAGTTTGCTCGGAACAGGTCAGCTCTAAGAAACTAGACTAGTAAGGGCTTGAAATCTATTCATTTGATGTTACTATATCCTCTGAGTAACTCAGATTACCTCATTGAGCATGTCAATATCCCTTGTCTCTAAAATGTCCTCAATCTCATACCTCAACCTACTAATAAACCTGGAGATAGTTCAATCTTCAAGCTTTACTACTTCACAACGAATCATCAGCATTTAAAATTCTTTTACATAGGTATCAACACTTGAGCTTCTTTGCCTTAATTCTTGAAATTTCTTAAAGGTGTCTTATAAATAATATCTTAGCACAAATCTCCTCCTCATTACTCTCTTCATCTCATTCTAATCTCTAACTTCTCTCTCTCCTTCTCTATGTTGAGTAGCTTGCCAATTTTTCTACTATAAGGCAAAATATCCTATGAATTTTAGCACAACAAGTTTAACCTTAGCATTTTCAAGTATTTCATGACACTTAAACTGCTTCTCAATTTTATTTACCTGATCCAAGTAATCTGTAACATCATTATTACTAAAAAAGCTTAGAATTTGCATCTTCAAACCTTCTATTGTAAGAGCTCGAATATTTCATTCTTCTACTTCATAATATTCTTCCTTATCGTCCCTTAACTCCTCTTTTACTTCCTCTATTTCATCTATTGCAAGCCTTTTTCGAGAAGGCCTTTTTACTCCTTCAGGTTAGTGAGGTTAAACCAAGAAATTAACTTGGTTAGGTTAGCCATTACCTTACTCGGCTAAGGCTTTTGTATGGTCTCTAGTTAGCTCATCTCTAAGTGGTTACCTATTGCCTTGTAAGGCAGTAAACAAGCTTGCAACCAGGTTAGTAAACCTATTGATTATTCTCATCAGCTAACCTTGGTATGTAACTCGTTTAATAGCCATGGCCAACATGAGCACCACTCTCAACATCTTCGACAATCCCACGAACATTAGAATCCGACATCAATACACTATCACTTCTAATCAAAGTAACTACTAAATTGTACAAAACCTTCTTTGAAACTCGACTTGAACGATAACACAATAGCACTTGCTCCAACTTTAACCAAATGCTACTAAAACACTTACCATAGCTGTAAGACAAAGAAAACTACACATTTTGTTTTGCAAGTATAGAAATAAGGGAAAATAGAGCACTTAGTTTTACGCTTCAAAACACTACCTTAATACCCACGTTTCTTCACTTCAATGGTCTAGATTTCTAATCAAACCACTCTATACAACCACAACTACAACACGTACACGCAAGAACATAACATGCCAGAGACTTATATTGAGGAATGTAGCTAAGCTTTGATACCAAGATAATACGGGTTATTGTCATGGAAGGATACATGAGTAATGGTATCATATGAACAAGGGGTGGTTTGAGTCATAAGATGGTCTGAAAAGTAAATGATAGTAGAGGTTTTGAGCAAAGGTTCTCATGTACTAATGATAGATATTACGTACCAACATCTTACATGAGCTCGAGCCGTACTTGATATAATGCACAAGTGAAACATAAGGCTACTTGTAACTACAATTACGAATGGGCTAAATAAGAGTGGTTTCGAACTTAGGTTTCTTTAGTCAATGATACGCATAAGCATAAGAAGGGAAAAATGCTATTCTGATATTGAAAGGATGATGATGCGACTAGTACATGTAATGAGTATTTAGATGCCTCGATTAGGGTAAGTCTTAAGTTACCACAAATTACAAAAAGATTCCTACTAAAAATGGAAAATACACATTACATAAGGGGCAAATCAGTAAACAACACAAAAGGAATATCCTTATGCAAGGATAGTACAATTATTAGAATGAATACACGTGTTAGTAGCTTAATTGGTGGTCTTGGTAGTTACGAGGTTATGAGTAGAGCTGGTTAAGTCGGCACTAGGTCGACAGTTTGATAGCTTGCATTTAAAAGGTGCTTATCCGAGCTGTGGGTACTAAAGAGCTTACTCAAGAGGTTGGTTAGGTAGTTAACTAGTGTTGATTCCAATGTCTAAGAATTTTAGTACTCATGAGCTCAAAGCTTAGCATTTGTGAGGATTGTTAGCTTCTGCTAGGACTTCCTCTACATGAGAGATTTTAAACTATTTAGAAGAGCTTGGAAAACACATCAGGTTAGCTTAGAGGAACTCCGCTTCTTCTTAGGTGAAGCCCTTTTAGGTAGCTCAACATATTAGAGTAGCAAGTTCTCATGCTTGGGATCACTTTAGTAGTCCTTGATTCCTATCAATGTCTTTCTTGGTGTTGGCAAAGTATACTCATAAGGCGAGAGGTAATCAACAAAGAGCTTTGGTAAATTGGTAAAGGGGATAAAGTGAGAGTTTTTGAGGACCCTTAGATATTATCTATTTCAAATTAGACATATACTTTAGGTCCCATCTACTTCAACTTAAATCTACCTTAGATCATTTCTATGTAAGACTCTACTAGGGACAACATATCACATTAATCATTGCAGTTGCTCCTTAGGGATTTGCTACTTCGGGCCCCTAAGTCGAGTCACATATAAGTAGCAGGCAAAGATAATTTAAGCCAGATATTCAATTAGTGATTTTGGGTTTGTATACAAGTATAAATTCTACCCTAGCAATTATAAGCAACATATAAGTGTCACTTGCTTGCACTTTGTTCAAAGAACTTGATCTTCTCTATCTAAGAAAGATAAATCTATAAAAGAAATGATAAACATAAATCACTTTGTTAACACTTCACAACTTCCTATAAACTTTCTAAGGGTTGTAGATAAGAATCCTAGGCCAAATATAACTAAGTTTAGTTTAGAAAGGTAGAAGGAAACAACTATAAGGATCACAATTGGGAATTACCCTCGTAATCCTTTGTAAAAGGTAAAACGCAAGTTTACACCTTAGATCACAGTTGTGGACTTGGTTATGGTTCAACACATAATGACCACATTTTGGATCATGGCTGTGAACTTTGGTTGTAATCCTCCTAACCTTAATTTTTTTTTTTTCAAAAATCTTCGCTTCTAATTCTCTAAAGAGGATCATGGTTAAGACCACACTTATAATCTTTGATCGTATTCTTACCTCTTCAAATTTTCTTTTGTCTTTTCTCCAAAAGCACAACTACATACCTTAGATCCAACCTCTAATCTTAACCTTAACCTAAAACATTGGGAGGGAACATGTGGCCACCCCTCTCCTCTCAAATCCTCTTACTTTCCTTTACTACCCTGTGATTCCAAACTCGCTAATATTAATTTTAATATCCACGAAGCCTATCTTTTAGTAAACAAATTTCTCAAATTTACCTTTATTATATCATTTCTACTATCATTGATCCATCACTATCCACCACCATCAATCTACTTCTACATATCTATTGAATCTGTAGAAATTGTAGCCATTGGGATATTAATTTATCAGTAGTTTCATGGAATAAGTGATTTTAATTTACATACTTGTTTTTCTTTTTCAATTTTGTTTTATTGTCATCTCTTTTATGCAATCATGTCATCTCTTCTATAGTATTTTTCATACTAGCCAAATGGTTGATTTTTATTTATATAGGAGAAATTGTTATATTCCTTACATGAGACAGTTTGACATTTGTAGGAATGTATCAGTCTATCCAATTTTGTACACTTAACCCTCCGTCTATGAGTTCTCTTATATCCATTGTTTTGATCGATGTATCACTCTCTTATTGAATGAAATTCATCTTTCTAAAAAAAAAAAAAAAAAAAAAACAAAGAAAAGAAAAAAAGATAGATGAAGCTCTAATTTTAGCAATAAAAGTCTTAAATACATAAATGAGTTATACTCAACTATGTTTTCATTAGGTTTCATTATAAGAAATGAAGGATCATATGTAAGTTTGTATGTTTGTTGAAAGTTTCATTCTTTTTTTTTTTCTTCCCTCTCCTTTCTTTCTAAAGGAAAACCTAAAACATAACTCTAATTGAAAAACTTAGAAGTGGCTGTGCCCCTTTGAACCCGAACCACTACCCCCACCACAACC
>JAMXBB010000012.1:34685179-34696683 GCA_024138015.1 Lumnitzera littorea
CCCCCCTAAACCCAAAAAAAAACAAAAGCCATAAAAAAAGAAAAGTAAAAAAAGAAAATTAGGGGCAAGAAAGTAAACTTATTGAATAGGTATCAAACCATGCCTTACTTAACTGGGTAGACTTTAGGTGGTAGTAAAGGTCATAGGTTAGGCTTCAATAGCAATTTTTCTAGAATTTGCCTTTATATAATAAGTTATGAGTATGATATCTTTGTATCCTACACCTAATATGAAACTTTTACTCTAAAGTATATAAGAATAAGTTACAAGATACCTTATACTGACTCTTTAAAATTTATTAAATAATTTACTTTATATTAATGAATAAAAAAACCATCATATTTTTGCCAATCAAGAAAACTAAATGAATAAAAAAAATATTATATTAAAGTTAAAAAAAGAAATTGCTTAAATGTAATACACCTCTCAAACCTAAATTTAATTAAGGATGTCCATGGTTTGGTTCTATTCGGCTTAAGGGTCGAACCACATTTCAAACTGTTCGGTTCAAATCCTTAATGAATTGAATCACTTTTAACAATTCGAGGTTTTGAATTAAATCGCTTCAAATGTGGTTCAGTTTGGTTCGGTTCAGTCCAAACCGCTTTTAGAAGCATTTCATTATATTTAGTAATACAAATAGTTATCGAACTTTTATTCAAACATTGATTTTAAAATAAGGAACATTATGCAAAAATTAAAGCCACATAGCATTTTATCGCTGTAATATTGTAGCTTATAAAGCATAAAAATTTACTTAAGAAATGAAAAATAATAGTAAAAGAGAAGGAGTAGATAGTAGAAATTGAGTGTGAGAAGAGAGATAGTAATAAAAAATGTAAATAAAATTAAAATGAAATATTAATATGGTTTAAAAATAAAAAATGTTACTTATTTTTTATTTTGAAATAAGTAGTTTGGTTCGAGTTCAAGTGGTTGGGTTCCATTTGACCTCTTAAACTGAATTACGATTCGTTTAAACCTCCTTTGAACCAAACCATGAACTGAACTGAAATATAAAAGAACTACATTTTGTGATTCAGTTTGGCTTGATTCAAGTTTTGATTCAGTTTGATGAATAGCTCTAAATTTAATAATAAAAACCTAGAAATGGTAAATTTAAACTTTAATAAGCAATATTTTTGTTAGTCACAAAGAACTTTATGTGCTTGCCATTTAATTATTTTGCTTATAATTAGTGTTATTTGACATTTAGGTTCCATGAAATGTTTGAAAAGCATTTTTTTTTTTTTGTTTGTATAGAAAAGAAAAAACATAACCATAATTTACTATAAAAGAACATGCGAAATTGAAAATAATGAAAAGATTAGAAATTTGTAGGCTTTAGAGTAGATGTTGTACCTTATAAGTTCTATATGGTATAAGTTTGAGGATGGTTCCAAAATGTTACGAGATGGGTTCTGGTTCCAAAAATTTAAGAACCTAAACTTATAGGATAAGGTATAAGTAAGGCCATACTCTACTCGCCTTATACCTACTTATCATATTTGTTTACCTTTTTTCATCGATCTCGACATTCATCAAGCTCAATAGGGTCCTCTTCTATATACCACTTTAGCCATCATTGCCTTCATCTCCATCTCCATCTCCATTTCCTACATACATTAATCTTGTTGTCTAATCATTAGACTGTCTTATTTTAGATTCATGGTCCTTGATGGAAATCATATTTTCAATCACTACAATTTGAAGACTTATTTTCCTTTATTGGAGATTCTGGCTGTTGATGTATTATTTTGGATATAGGCTCTCATGTAAAGACTAACCTATGTGAGACATAGGTCGAGCTTTAGAGACCTAGTTCAGCTTCCTAACTCAGGTCAACCTAACTAGGTTGGAAGTTCTCTATAGAAGTAAAGCTTAGCCTTAAAGAGACTTTATCGACCTTTATGAACTCAAAAGTTTAGTTCCCAACTTCATTAAAAGAAGACCTTTGGACCCCTAAATACTTGGCATAGCTAAGCTTATTAGCTTTAGCTATGTTGTGAGGGAGTTGTTGCCAAAAATGGCAATAACCATGAGTCATAGAATTTAGAGTACACCATTCATGGGGTGATTCACTTTCCAAAGGTGGTTTGGTCTGATCCTCTATAAATAGTGTATAAGATATATGATTAACATCATCTACACTCATAGACACTTAGTTTACATTCTTTGCATTTACTCCCTCTTATGCAAGCTACTAACTGAGTGTTGAAATAGCCTTGCTAGGTGACCCTCGACTATTCTTCTCATTCTTTTGTTTTGTAGATCCATTTACACTCCAACTAGGCTTTTAAGCCTAATCACCTTACCAATAAAAGTTAAAGACAACACTGGTGAACTTGTACGAATTCTTCTTATATTTACATGAGATTATAGGTCAGAATGTCAACTTTGCATGGGCTTTATGGAAGTTGTTACCTTTGCATGGAATTTCAAGTTATAATATCTATTTGCATACATAAAACTCATATTGGCATTAATTTTTTGTATATAGCATAGAGACCGTTTGAAGATTGATGTACGGAAAACTCATACTAGCACTAATTTCTATGTATTTGGTAAAGAGAATGTGTTTAAAGATTTATGATTATTTCTTTATTTTATTTTTGATACACCAATTTCACCATCACTTTTTATTATTCGATGATTAGTGTAAAGTTTATTTCATAATTGATCAATTACATTACAGTCTTTATTTTTATTAGTTTATTTCCCATTTTACCCTTAGGAATGTCAGGGCTTCAAATAAATGCTTTGTTAAACATTTTTTGATAATAACAATCCATTTATTTATTTTTGAATAAAATAGATAGGGAATAAACATGCTATACAATAGGAACAAACTATTATCAAGAATAGGTTAGAAGTTTAAATTTTACTGATTACTTTATATAATTTCTTACACCTCGTTCACTTGGGAGGAGTGATATTTTTTATTATGATGTTCACTTAGTTTTTGTCTTAAAATTGCAATTTGTTAGGAATTCTTATTCATTGTAAGATTTCTTATTTTTCCATAAAATAACCTCATCAACACTATCATCTACACTGATGCACCAATAAGCTATTGCACTACCACCATCACCAACATAGCCACCATACCACCATTGCCACTAACACAACTAACTTTTTCTTTGGCAACCATATACAAGTACTTAACAATTTCTACACATAGTTATACATGATAGATCATGTGAACACCACTAAACTAGATCCAAAAGACCAAAAGTCACTAAAGTTCTCCCTTAAACTCTTGCATATCCTACCACTAAAAGTTCCTTGTCTTTCATTAACTTACTTTTTCAATTTTAGATTTCGTGAATTGAACAAATTGAATAATAGGGTTCATATTTGGGTTAGCGATCATGTAATTGAAGCTGATCTTGCTTTCTTCCTTTGAGGTGATTGGAAGAGAATATGGTTGGGATAAGGTTGGAAGATGATGAAATAATTGATTTAGGAGATTCTGGTGAGCTTAGTGAAGTGAAATATTGAAAATCGTGAATCGCTTGGTTAGGTTATGATTGGAATGAAAGTGAGAGGTAGGCGAGTGAGGGTAGAGATTAATGAGAGAGAGAGACCTATTTTTATTGTATAAACATATAGTAGTTTCTCTATAATTTTATATATGGTGGTGGAATCAGGGTTTATAGAGGAAGTTAAAGAAGAGTGTAATTTAGTAATTTTAATTGTATTACATATTTATTTCTTATAGTAGCTTTCAAGTGAATACCATAATAGTCATTACGTTACCTATTTAATTCCTTGAAATTGGAATTTAATTACAAGTCTATTCAATTTGGTGAAATGAATGTATCATTATTGTAAGAAATAATTATTGTAGTATTTAATTTATTGCATTAATTATAATATTAAATTGGGAGTATAATTAAAAATACAAATATGCTCCTACTTAAAATTTTAGAAAGTAAAATAAAAGTTATTTAACTCTTTTTATTAATTGAAAGTATAGTAGCCTATCACTTGTAACTTTTTACTCCCTATGGAGAGAGATTAAAATTCCACCTTTTAAAAGCAACAACTATTCTCTCTATAGAAAATGAATAAAAAATCACGAAGTAAAATTTTTGATTCAGTTTTCAAGTAAACAAGATAATATGTATTTTGGAAACAATTATTCTATCCATTTTTTATTATCCTTAATAAAACCGATTGTAAACAAATTTTGCAAACAAATCAAAAACCCTCTTTGAGAACTCTTCCCAAAAATTCCAATCTTATTAATTCTCTTGAATTGTGGTGATATAGACTTGTTGATGTTATACAATTCTGTTATTGTATGGATTGTTTGATTTCGAACTCCCTTTAAATCAACTAATTGTATTATTATATTAGTTGATTGCTTCAAAAATTTACTTGAATTTAGTTGGCGCTATCATATCAAAATATAATTAAATACATTGAGCTCATATTCTCTTTATCTAATTCTTTTTGTTTAAACCATTTATACTTATCCTATATATATATATGTATATGCTATTTTATGTTTAACCTCTTTTTGTATTTTTAATTCCAAGAGATATGATCTTGAATCGGTTTTCTAATGCTAGATTAAGTTCAATTCTCCGTGAAATAGTTATAGTATTAATATGTATATTAGTTAAAAAAAATTGATATTATATAATTTGAAAAATTGTTTGATGATTTCATTATCCCTGTCCGTGTCGCGGCGTCGAGAGAGCAAGGATCACAAAAATCCACAATCAGGGCAATATGGTAAGTTAATATCACTCATTTAATAAAGGATGTCTTTAATAAACTCCTTTTACTCCATCTCCAACTAAAAAGTAAGCTCCACATTCCATCTTTTTCCCCCAACCCGCCAAACCTTTCTCTCTGGCGCTCCTGACCATAACAACACGCCCGCCCCACCCCGAAAAGACCCATCTCTCTCACTCAAGAACTGTTACACATCACTAACAAACACGTTAGTGAAACTAAAAGATTCTTTGAATCACTCTAGAGAGAGAAAAAGTGTCTGTGTATGGCAATTCCCGACGCGGAGCGTCACCGCGCACGAGGCCGGACTTCCCACCAACCGCCACTACGACCGCCAGTCCGAGGCCGTTATCCTCTCCGGAGACTACTCCGAGTAGCTTCTGTGGCATGCGGAATCCAGTTCGGTTGGGCTCTTCAGCTATCTCTCCTAACTCCTTACGTGCAAGAGCTCGGCATTCCTCACGCTTGGGCTAGTATCATATGGCTATGCGGACCTCTCTCTGGTCTCCTAGTCCAGCCTTTAGTCGGACATATGAGTGATCGGTGCACTAGTAAGTTCGGTCGCCGTAGACCGTTCATTATTGCCGGAGCGTTGTCGATCTTATTCGCGGTTCTGATTATAGGTCACTCGGCTGATATCGGATGGTTGTTAGGAGATAGAGGAAGTAAGAGGCCAAGAGCCATTGGTGCCTTCGTGTTCGGGTTTTGGATTCTCGATGTTGCGAATAATATGACTCAAGGTCCTTGTAGAGCTTTGCTAGCTGATCTTACTGGTAAGCGGTTTCGTTTAAAGTTGGAAATTCAAAACCCTAATTGCACTGTTGGTAGCGTTGTATATGATTTGTTTCTTAGCTTTAGGGCATCTTCCTATTTTGATAGGAAAAAATGCGAATGATAATTTATTTGTGATTGATGAATTAAAGAATATTTAAATTAATTATTGTCCTTAATTTGATGGTATCTGCAGAGACTTTTGTGGATATGATTGAGGCTGGCCCACGGTGGAATTTGTTATTTTCTGAATTTGTTTTAGAATTGATTTGAAATTCTTTTTCCTTTTTCTTCTCCTTTGCTCTGTAGATCTCTCCATTTCCATTCTCTTACCGTCATTGTGTAACTTGCTTGAGGTTTCAAGGAAGAAGGTGGTATTGCAGTTGTCACAAGTAGTTCAAAAATCTAGGCAATCTCAAGTCGATGGAATTTGGGTGGATGAAAAGAGAGGATCCAAATATATTTAGTTTAGCTACTCTTAGGACCATCCCAGCTTTTTAATAGAGAGCTTATGAACTCAATCTCGAGGTGGAGGTTTTTTATTAATGTGCATATAAATGAGTTACTCAAATAGGTGTTGAGGAGTTTGAATCTTGAAATAATTGAAATCAGGCTTGAGTTTGAGCTTAAATGTTTAAATTGAATAATCAAGGTTAAGTTGAGTTTAAAGTCCACTATGAGAAATTTGGATAAATTTACTTTTTGGATAAAAAAAGAAAGAGTACGATCAAATTTAGATAGAGAGTAAATCTGGCTCAATTGAGCTCGATTTAGCTCAAGCTTTTAGTTTTTGTATTGAGCTTGAACTTGGTGCTATGCCATCCCAACTGAATGAGGAGTCACAGGTTTTTGGGGATTAGTTGAAAAAAAGCCTGCAGCTTGTGTAGGTGAAAAAAGATGAAAGATTGAGCCAAGTCTCATAATACATTTTTGAGATGAAATATTTAAATCATAAGTAAAAAATCAAAGAGGTGGAGGTTATTAAACTTGTGATTCTACCTAAATCGTAGAATTGTACACTTAAATTCATAATTTTATCAAGAGTTTATTCTTTTAAGTACAATTGAACCCTGCCATATGCTCATACTTGGAGTGTGTTGGAATGGAATCTTAGA
This sequence comes from Lumnitzera littorea, assembly GCA_024138015.1. Taxonomy (NCBI): domain Eukaryota; kingdom Viridiplantae; phylum Streptophyta; class Magnoliopsida; order Myrtales; family Combretaceae; genus Lumnitzera; species Lumnitzera littorea. The sequence continues at coordinate 34,691,812 of JAMXBB010000012.1, forward strand.
CATTGTTTACTTGTGTTTTTGTCCTTTTATTTATAGATTGGATCCATTTAAGCCACTTCACTTCTTGTCTCCTGGTTTTGAAACATCTAGGTTCATGAAAGATGCTTTTCTGTGGTATGAGGTGCATTTATAGCAGAAGCTCACAGTTCACTATCTGGGAGTGATGCGGTCATATTTTGTTGACTTATATCAAATCCTCCTAGATTAATTGAGAATAATCTCCTGACAGGAATGTAATGTACAAATTTCAGGTCTTTAACTAAGAGGATCTTTGGAAATACACTCACACAATTAATGTTTCTTTAGAGATCAAACTATTTGCTTGGTGGTAGACAAAGTTTTTGGAATTGTGATGGGAAAATAATGAGGTGCACCCTTTGATTGTCAGCTGAAAAGTTAAAGTTAACCTCTATCATCTATGCACTTCTCTCTCTGTTCTTTCAATCTCTCACTGGGTTCTTAGTTCTTACAGTTCTAATTGGACTTTTTAAATTAGCATAGTTCAAATATGTAACTGAACTGGCTTACTGTAAAATTTTTGCTTCTGGTAGTCAATAACCAAATTTCCGATCCACTTTTCAGCTCAGATGAGAAATACTTAAAAAGATTAAGCTTTTTCTCATGTCATGGTAGGTTTGCTAAGGAGCAGGTCCAGCCCAAGCACACTGCAGGCACTGCACTTACAATGCTGTGCATAGCCTGGTAATAGGCTGTGATATATGGGGGTGCTGTGGCAAATTGAACTCTTTTGGGTAATTGAGTTATCTATACCTATATCTATATTAATAGAACGGGAAAGGGGGAGTCTTTCACTTGACACGCTCTTAACCCATATATATTGACTGCTTGATAAAATTAGAGCATAATGACTAAAATGCCAGTCTTGTTAAATCTTCAGCAGCCTTGCTGTGTTCATTTGCTGCTTCACTTACCTTTTCTAATATAGTTTTGCACTGGTTCTTGACCTTGTTCTATTATTATTTTAAAATGAGCATTATTTGGAAGAGGCACTCAATAGATATCTAATAGTTGAATCATGTGGCAGAAGAAATGACACAGAGATCCGGAATTCATTATGGTGAACCTTGTTTTGGTATTTTAATAATGAATTTCTTGAAAGAACTGTTAAAATAAGTTAGATCTCTGAGTGAGCTGGAGTGGAAGAGCCATCAGAAGTCTTTTTTAGAGCTTTTATATAAGTTGCCCTATGAGAGTGAGATAGTTTCCTTCTAGGAAATTCTAATGATGGTGGAAATAGCGCCTATGCTTTTCTGAAGGTTTGAGAAAGGATAAAACTTAAAAAAAGAATGGATTAATAATAAAAAATAAAGTTTGAAATTTATGAAATTGATTTCTTTTGGTTAATCTGTGGGGGGTGAGGGGAACACATATATGGTAAATATTTACTTAGATATGATAGAGCTGAAAAACAGGACATCAGAAGAATTTAGTGCTGTACAGCATGAGGTAGAAAACTCTCAAGTGTGGGTCTAATGTAAGAAAATTGACTCACTTATTCTGACTGGAATAGTGGGCCATTTGATGGGGATATTCTGAAATTTTGGAGGTTTGGTTCGACCAAGCTACCGAGTATTTGAAATGAACTGTAGCGCTTATGCTGGATAATCATATTCACGCTTAGAATTGGTTGAAGATCATGAGGCATTTCAATTAAGAGCATCTTTCTTTTTTTCCTTTTTTTTTTCTTTTAATTTTACTTTTCTCTATATATTAAAAAAAAATTTAAATTGATTAATCAAAGTTGAAGTCCCAGCAAAAAAGCGGTAGCTAATTTTGGCCCAAAAAATTGGTAGTTAATCAAACATTTCTACAACAAAGGATTGCTGGATAAAAAATGTTGCGATCTTGAAAGCTTGGTATGTGTACTCCTTTTTGGTTGTTAACTTATGTATCTCCACATATTGGAGGACCAATATTTTACTTAACCTTGGTTGGTTCTATGCTACTCAAGATATATGGAGGAAAGAAGACGAAAGACTCTTTAATTTTTGCAATTGTAGGCTCTAATGTTACAATTATACCATTCTGATACGTAAGTGATTGTCCATTACATTGTATTTGCTATAATTGTGTCATACGAAAGCCTTGGTTCTACAGTTTGTTGGCAACTTGGCATTTTCTTTTCTATATCCTATTTTTACTATTTTGATAGATTGAATCTTCTTCTTGTGTGTATGCATATTAACTTTGTTTATATCTTATTTATGGCAAGGTTTTAAAGTAATTAAAGAGAAAGCAAAAGAAGAAAAAAAAAAAGAAAAAAGGTTAATTACAACAAACACACCTGAGTTTTCATACCTTTTCACTATGTATACTTGTGTCATTTCTATTTCATTTATATAACCTGAGCACTTAACTTTGCATATATCTCCTTATTGTTTCAGCTATAGAACATTAGTTTTCACACCTTTTTACTTTGCATATATGTATTATATATATATTTTCCCCAAATAAAAGCTAATTAGATCAAACTTTAATTGACATACTATATAGGCATGCAAAGTGAACAGAAGTAAAAACCTAGGTTATGTAACTTGGGAAAAAAAAAATAACAACAATAATATTGGTATGCAAAGTGAAAAAAAAAAACGAGCAATTAGATATATTATTTACTTAAAAAAAAAAAGGTCATGAAAAAGGCTGACCCTCAGTCTTGGAATTTTTAGTTTATTTAACTTTGCATATGTTGGAGACCTGGTTTTGATTGAATATTTATAAAAGTCCTTTGCAACATGCCTGGCGAAAGCATGATGGAGGTGGTAGGTGACCAGGGTCTTGGTAATAATGGTAGATGGAGAGAGGCAATTGCACCTGAAACTAAAGACCGAAGTCCAGGTCTGTTAAATCACCTGGCACCACTAAAAGAATCAAGTCGAGGATGCACATGAGAAAGTCTATCTGTTATTTCATTATCTGCATAGATACCTATAAAACATTTGTAGCTTGCCAATTTAAGAAATCTCAACTTGTTTATTGCTCACAAAATAGAGCCCTATGTGCAATTACCACCAAGAGAGGGAGGAAGGGACAGAGAGACCTAGGTTATCATGTTGCAACCTGCCCTGATGGCCTGAACAAATGACAGTATGCAGATATCTCTTCATAACTGCAAAAAATGGGTGCACCTACAGCTACTGGCCCTCTTGAAGGAAACCACCATATCTGTTTAATTGTTTTCTTGTATATCCTGTTAGTTGAAAGAGGTCTAAATTCTTGTATGCTACTTTGGTTTATGTTTTGCTGCTTGTAGTTTCTTATTTTTACTCCCTGCATGAACTTCAAATCAAGATTCATTTTATTCACGAGTAGTATATTTAGGAATCCTATGATGCTCCTTTTGAATAATTATTTGGCTCAATCATTTACTGGCTATTAACAGTAAGAAAATTACCTTTGCTGGAGAATTGGAAATTAATGTGAGCTAATAGAAATCAAATGTCTTTGATCTCAGGGAAGGATCATAGAAGAACTCGGGTGGCAAATGCGTATTTTTCACTATTCATGGCTGTTGGAAATGTTCTTGGTTTTGCCACTGGGTCTTACAGTGGCTGGTACAAAGTTTTCTCTTTTACGTTGACTTCTGCATGTGATGCAGACTGTGCCAATCTTAAGTCTGCATTCTTCCTTGACATTGTATTTATTTTGATCACAACATATTTGAGCGTATCAGCGGCTCAGGAGTTACCACTTGGTTCAAGTGATGGATCGGTACCTTCTGCTGATGGACCAGGACAGTCAAGTGATACTCAAGAAGCTTTCATGTGGGAATTATTTGGTACCTTTAGATATTTTTCTGTGTCTGTGTGGATAATCTTGCTTGTTACTGCTCTAACTTGGATTGGATGGTTTCCTTTTCTTCTCTTTGACACTGATTGGATGGGCCGGGAGATTTATGGTGGTAAACCCAATGAAGGGCAGAACTACAATATGGGGGTTAGAATGGGTGCCTTGGGTCTCATGTTGCAGTCAGTTGTCCTTGGAATAACTTCAGTGCTTATGGAGAAGCTTTGCAGGAAATGGGGGGCAGGCTTTGTCTGGGGACTTTCAAATATTCTCATGGCTCTCTGCTTTCTTGGAATGCTGATCGTATCTTATGTGAACTACACAGCATTTTCAGGGGCCAATTTACCCCCTGATGGAATTGTAATTGCAGCTATAACGATATTCTCAGTGCTTGGTGTCCCCTTGGCTGTAAGTAACTAAGGCCTCAAACTATGAACTGCTAATTTTCTTGCTTCTCTTAAGAATTTATTTCAATCAAGTTAGCAAGATTATATGAAGTGGTAAACTGACGATTAAATTAAAAGTTAGGTTAAAGGAATGCTTTTCATTTGATATTGGGCATGAAAAGCGAATGGCTTGCAATTATCAAGAGCACTTTGCCAGATGTTTTGCTTGTTATTAATTTGTTCTCTGTAACCTTACACTGAAATCTGCAAACTTTTCATGCCAAACTTTTTTTCTTTTTTATTTTCTTTGCTCGGTGAATACAATTGGGGAGGGAGATTTGAACTTGGTTCATTTCAATGGGAGACCAACATCTATGCCACTAGGTAATAAGGGCGTTGGTTTATCACTTTACTATGCAACATCCATGCCAAACTTAACCAACTCTGTAATAAATTAGTAGCTTAGTGCAATCACTTTGCTATCCATGTTTGTAACTAAATAATTGATTAATTGTTTTTGTAGATTACTTATAGTGTACCTTATGCTTTGGTGTCAACACGTATTGAGGCTCTTGGGCTTGGTCAAGGTACTTCTACATACCATGATAATCTTACTTGGTGAATAATAATGTACTGTTATTTACTTTCCCCAAACACAAAACCCCCCCACACCTCACCCACC
>JAMXBB010000012.1:34697029-34741691 GCA_024138015.1 Lumnitzera littorea
CCCCCCCCCCCCCCCCCCCCAAAACCGACCCAAACCCCCCAATCAGAAAAAAAAGGGGGGAAATAATAATAATGCACTGATGTGGTTTACCTATGAGGTGTAACATGTTTGTTATTATATCTTGCAGGTTTATCCATGGGGGTTTTGAACCTTGCAATTGTCATTCCACAGGTAATTTTTTCCTTGTTTCCCTTTGAACACACCAACCTATCTATATAACGTGATATGTAATTTTATGAATTTGAATTTGTATTTTTCTTCTCATAATAAACCGAGGATGTACATCAGTTCATAAATCATCTGTCCTTTATTAGTGACCTCCAAATATGGTGAAAAAGGCTGACCCTCAGTCTTGGAATTTTTAGCTTATTTAACTTTGCATATGTTGGAGACCTGGTTTTGATTGAATATTTATAGAAGTCCTTTGCAACATGCCTGATGAAAGTGTGATGGAGGTGTCAGGTGACCAGGTTCTTGGTAATAATGGTAGATGGGGAGGGGCAACTGCACCTGAAACTAAAGACTCAAGTCCAGGTCTGTTAAATTGCCTGGCACCACTAAAAGAGTCAAGTCGAGGATGCACACGAGACAGACCACCAGCGAACCAATTGGTCAATAGTTTTGGCTGTATAATGGTGTTTGGTCAATAAGAAATGACTGTATTTGGAAAACCAGTCTACCACTACCAAATCTCTTTTTCTATCTTAAGTGCTATTTCCATGGCTTGCTCAAGTGTTGTAGGGGAGTATGTATCCACTCCCATGAATTTCTTCCCTTTATCTACCCAAAAAAGAGCTTAATTATTGCATCTCTGACATGGCTAGTGCTTGCAAAGTTAGGGATTCAAAGTCCTCTATATATTGGCACACAGAAGTTGTTTGGTGCCATTGAGATAGACTTTTGAACGGATTGAAAGCCCACTGTCCACCATAACACTTCAAAATTTCTTTCTTCATCAACTCACAATCCAGTGGCACATGGTGGTGCAAAGCCCTCAACCAATAAACACACCAGCCTCTCATGCTCATTGCTGCTAATTCAACTTTTCTCTCGTCTTGTGTGTGTTGTATTTTGAAGTATTGTTCAGTCATGAAAATCCAATTCACTGGATCAGTGCCATCAAATCAAGGAATCTATAATCTAGATGCATTCCTGTGATACTCTTCATCAATATCTCCATTCCTCTCGATTACTCTCTCATTAGTGGCCTCAGTAGTAAGATTTCCTTCAACATGCTGCAGTTGCTTCCCTTTATCTTGTGTGTTTGAGGATTCAGCTTGGAATCCACTTCCGGATCTATTAGAAGTCCATAGATCCTTGATCATTTTTTGAATCTTGTCAATATTTCCCTGCGTCTCCTCGAATCAAATTCATATCTCCTCTCATTTCCTTCTGATTTTGGTCCAATGAGGTCAATTGATGCTGAACATCCTTCATCTCTTCTTGCGTCTCAGCTGTTTTTTTGGCTCTAATTCCTTGAATTTAGAGTCCAATTGAGTCATTTTGTCCACCGAATCAATACTTTGTGATCACCTTGTCTAATTGTGTTTCTTGGCAATGGAACCAATTGGTAGGTTCCACAATTAAATGTACATAAAATTGAGTTTGAGAGCTAAGGTTTTAGACAGCACCTGGGCACTTGCTCAGCAAAGCTACTGCTTTCTTCTTTCTCAAGACTTTGACTAACTAACTCCAACTGTCAACTCCTCTTACTTATATCCCACTAAGATTCTAGAATATTCCAGATTGCTAGCTCAGCAGACTTGCTACATCTGCAGCTTAAGCCCCTTTGGTACTGCTATACAGTAACTGCTAACTATTGCACACTGCATCCTACTGTACAACTCCACACAACACCCTACTGCACTTATTACAACAGGCACATCACACACAACACGCCACAGAAACAACACACACAACATGCGACAGAAACAACACAAAACAAATACAACTTCAATGCAAAATATAGCACATGCCACTAAGTCTGACTTCCTACTCTCCACCTTCTTCTTTTGAAAACATTCAAAGTAGGAGCTTACACTTGCTGTATTCTATCAAAATTTACCTATTTTTGAAAGTGTCTTAGGGATGCTTAACGAGAGCCCTAGCTTTCGTAGAAAAGACAACTGTTTCTTTTAATATAGAAATTCACAATGTCCTTCCATTAATAACATATATGATGGCAACATACATAGTATTAAGCCCTAGCAGAGCTCCCTCTAGCCAACTCTGGATGAGATAGAGAGAGAGGTGGGATCATGGCTAGCTAACTCCTAGAAATGACTTGCATACGAGTGATGTAATTAAAATAAAATAAACTGACCAAGAAAAAGAATATATATATGTTTGTGTATGTGTGTGTGTATACACAGACATTACTTGGCTGAAACGAGGAAAGAGAAGAAGGGCATAGTTTATCTGTTTAAGTCTTTCCCCTTAACATGATGTTGTGTAGATGTGTTTAAAGGGTTGGCCTATTGGAGCCTTGTGACACTTAGCATTGCTCACCCCCTTTAAAATGTGACTAACCTCAAGCACAAAGTCAGGGAAGCATTTATGGGTTCCTAAGGAGCTTCAGCTGGTGCTAACCCCTCCCAATGAACAAATGCTTTGTCCACTCTGTTGTGATGATGGAGTTTAAGTATAGCTTGTGGACTTAGGGATAGGCATTGCTTCATCCAATTGTGGGACGTGTGGTGGTGTGTTGGGTACTCCATGAAGTATCTTGAGACAAGAAACATGGAATATGAGATGCAACCGAGCTTTGGGCAGCAAAATGAGCTTATAAGTGACCTATCCTATCTTTTCTTAGACCAGAAAAGGGCCATGAAATTTAGATGCAGCTTTCTGTTAATTCATCATGTTAAGGATCGTGGACAACATTGCTGGAGTTTAACGAGAGCAAGATCCCAATCGAACTGCACTTTATGGTGGTGGTTATCATTGGTAGCCTTCATTTTTTCTTGTGCATGGAGTAGTCAAGCTTTGAGTTCATGAAGCATTTGATTCCTATCTTGTCAAGTCATATTTATAGGCAATCTAGCCATATAGGATAGTAGCCGTGGTGGTTGCCTTCCATTGATGACTTTGAAAGGAGTGGTTTTCAAAGCTAAATTATAGCTAGTGTTATAACAATACTTAGCCTATGCTACCCATTGTGTCCAATGCCCTGGATAATCACTAGGAAATCATGGAAGGTACATTTTCAAAATCCTATTTACCACCTATGATTGACTGTCACTTTAAGGGTGAGATGAAGAATTGAAATATAGCTTCATGTTACTCAAATTGAATACATTACATCCAAAATACACTTGTCATTCACATCCCGATCAAATACTATAGTTTCTAGTAACCTATGCAACTTGAAATAGAATCAAATAACAATTTGCCACTGCAATAGCCATATACAGGTGTTGAAGTATTACAAAGTGAGCATATTTAAAGAAACGATCCACTACAGTTTGCATGCTAGAGTGGAAGTCCTATAAAATCCATGGAAACGTTAGACTATACTTATTTTAGAATCAGTAATGGTTGAAGAAATCTTGGTAGTAAATGCTTAGATTTATTTTGTTTTTGCGAACTTCATAGATTTGTACCAGCATCTTTTTCGTAGAACGTCCCTGATATGTTTCCAAGAGAGCAGCCTCTAATTTTACATGTTTATAAAAGGAGGCCAGTAGAGAATGTTTCCTAGAATCTATTATGTGAATTAATTGTTGCATGGGGTGTGTGTATGGGGTGTGTTTTGTTGGGGAATTGGTGGTGTGTAGCATGGGAAGGTGTTTTGTGTTTGTGTTGTGTTGGGGAATTGGTGTTGTGTAGTGTTATGATGATGATGTGTGTTGTGTTTGTACATGTGGGTAGTGTTAGTGTCAGGTTTTATGTGGTGGGAAGCTGAGGTGGTGTATTTTTGGCTGATGTGGACTCTGGAATATTCTATGGGAAATATCTATTGGGAGTTGATATATAAGGAGAATCTCAAGTTTGTTGAGAAGTTAGTTAACACTTTTGCTAAAAGAAGGCTGTGGCTGTGGCTGTAGCCGAGCTCTTGCTGAGGTATTCTCACGCTTGAAATCCTAATCTCTCTCTTAGATGTGATTTGCATTTCCATTATTGAACTAATTTTCATAACACAACCTGCTTGATACTCAACCATAAAGTCCTATTTGAATGATTTACTCATTCAATGTTGTTGCAAAGAAGTAGCAACCTGTTGTTGGTTTTGATAGTGGTGCTGCTCCTATACCTACACTCTCTGATGACATACTGCCTTGGCCAGCCTTATCAGCTTCTTATCTTATGTAGCATGATATTGATCTCACTGTGTTAAAGCTTGACTAAACAAAACAATCGAGCACCACTCTTGTTGTAATATGGCTCCAATACCTGTATTAGAAGCATGAATCTCTACAATGAACTTCTCCTCAAAGTAAGTGCCAACATTGGTATTTGCATCATCATAATGCGAAGGACTTCAAATGCTTGCTTGACTACCCTTATCTGCAATGATTCCATAATTCTGAACACATCAAAGATTGTAAAGTCCCAAAAATCCACACAGTATTCTTGGAGGTGTTAGTTGAGGCTTGTTCAATACATCGTTGACCTTACTAGGGATGACTTTGCCTCCTTGGAGAATTAAGATGCTTTAAATATGTTGCTTGCTCTTGTACAAAAAGGCAACTAGAATGTTTTCAAGAGCAGTTGGTTCTTTTGAAGTAACAAGAATAGAATCCTTAAATGTTGCATGTGCTCTAGCCATGAAGAGCTATGTATCAATGTTATTGAAATATATAAGAGAAAATCTTTGCAGTCATGGTTGGAATACACGGTTTGCGAGAGCTTGGAAGGTGGAGGGTACATTTGTTAGCTTAAATGGAATTACTAAAAATTCGAAATAGGCATTATGTGTTCGAGATGCCGTTTTCCCAATATAGGGTTCAAACACTTGCACTTGATAAGGTCCAGCATTGAGAAATAGATGGCGCCATGTAATTCCTCCAATAATTCATCAATAACTATTATGGGAGATTTATCTTAGACTTTCTTCTTGTTCAATGAGCAGTAGTCATCGTAGAACCGCCAAGTCCCATCATTTTTTTTTTGACGAGCAATGCAGCTGAGGAGTATGGTCAGGTGCTATGTTGAATAGTTCTATTTTCCAGCATATCTGAATATTGTTTCTCAATCTTATCTTTCTGTTCATGCTTGTGTTTATATGGATGAATAGCAACTAGAAGGCAGTGGAGGCAGACCATGGGGCTCTTGAAATAAGTTAGATTGATCTTCTGATAGTTGCTGCTCAGCAAGTTGGTTCACAATCCAAGGACGTTCCCCCTAGTGCTCTGGTTGTGTCATCTAGGCCCCTTAAGCCTTCAATCGCCATTTGTTCTCCTTCCCACTCAAACATCTGCATCCTTGAGAAGTCCAATCTAATTGGACCTAACTTCCTTAGCCAATTCACCTCTAGAAGAACTCCAAAGCCACAAAGTTGTGGTGAATATAGGTTGAGGCAAAATTCCTGTGTTCCTATGTTTAAGGGCACTTCCTTGCATATTGCTGAACTCCCCATTTCCCCCCGATTAGCTATTATTACCTTAAGCTGATTTCTAGCTTCTTGGCTGCCCTAACTTCTAGATTGATGCCTTTTTGACAAAGCTATATGTGCTTCCCGAATTGATCAAATGGGCAAGGATTGTCCCATTGTCACCCTCCTTACCTGCACAGTATGGGGGCTCAGAAGGCCTACTAGAGTATGGATGGAAATTTTGGATCATCATTTCCCCTCTTCTTCCTCTTCACCTTCTGATTCATCCCCCTAATTCTGATCAAAATTAGTTTTGACATTTATAGTGTCATTCCATAAATAACATACAAAGTAACTACATACACAGATCAGATACCTAGTCGAACATCATCTAACCCACTCTGGCCGAGACACAGGAAGTGTGATCATGGCTAGCTAACTCCTGCTTTACATAACTGACATACATATGCATAACTGAAACAAGGAAAGAAAATAAGGAAATAATTTATCTGGGTCTATCCCATTAGGCCAAACATGTGTGTGCACATTGTTTGAAGGGCTGGACTGTAGGATCTGTCTGATGCCTAAAACAATCAACTATGACAAGTTAGCTCAATTGTTTATGCCTTTATTGTCATGAATGAAATAAATGGAGAATACAAGGTCAAAAGACAAAGTCTCTCTTTGAAGCAAAAAGATTGATGCTGAAGAAGGTGGATTTCTCTTTTACTCTCCTTTGCAACAAGTTGCATTTTGTGGTTTCTGCTGCGGAAGCTTTCATCTTGTAATTTGCAAATAAAGCTATGGTTTTGCTGATTAGTTATGACTAATTAAAATGAGCAGTAATCCTGACATAGTGCAATCCAAAGTCAAGTGCTGGCAGGTTTTTTGTGTTGTAAGGCAGGAAATTGAGGACAAGAAAGTAAAGATTTGTTTATAACTTGGACTATTTTCATTATCATATAGCATCATTTTTACAGAATAAATAAAAAGAAGATATCTTGACATGATTAGAGTCATGATTTAACTAGGTGTTAAGTTACCTAATGGATAAGGCATAGCTGAAGGATAAGGCTTCATAACAAAATACTCATGCTTTTGATGATTGATCTTTCCTGCTAGTTACATGAAACAAAAGAATAACCATATTTAAAAATCCTTGATGCTGAAATCTTGTCATTGTTAATGCGAGGTCTGATTGTCCAACTTATGCCTCGAGAACAAATCATCATGGGGAGAAGGCACTGAAAGGATCTAAGTTCTTGTTTCTTCATTTGAGGACATATGTTTTCAAAATTTTCCTTCTAGGACCTAAGTTTTCAAACAAAATAAGGTCGTTCTCATTCTTTGTTACAAGCGCTGTTAAGTTAGAAACCTGAAATGAAAAATAAATAAATAAATAAATAAAAATAAAAACATAAGTTCTTGACATAGAAAAAAAAAAAAAAAAAGTAACGGGAGGACCAATTTTTTCATACTTTTGTCATTTCAGTTTTATTTATCTTATTTTTTATTTTAAGACCCTTTTTTTTTTTTTTTATGTTTTTTACCCAACTTTTAACACCACCTTGCAAGAAGAGGAATTAAGGCCCTATTTTTGAAATCTTAGGCTTTGAAATGGAAGAGAGGAGGGAGGGGGGAAGAATAAATAAACCTATGTCCTAAAATGAAAAGGCATAGAAAACTTGGTCCTTCTAGTGTATTTTTCCCTTGTAGAATAATATGCACTTGTGTTTAACGCTGGGAAAAGGTAAAAACAAAAGAGAACTCTGAGATTGATGCTGCATCTAGTTCAACTGAGCATATACACATTGAGGGCGATAGTGTAATCTTCATGAATATTTCTTAAAAGAGACTGGAAAAGAATATATATATATATATATAGTGCAACTATTTGAGTCAATCAGCTGCTCTAGTAGATTCTTGACCTTGACCTATCCAAGAGTCATGACTAACTAGGCTAGCTTCTATATCCAACTTGAATTGGTTCTGTTCATCTTTGAAACCATACAACTTTACTGTGAGCCTATGCATTTGGTTGTGTAACAATGAAGCTACATATTGTAACATTCCATGGGTAAACTAGCTAGTAGCTCACGAGAATATTACATTTGCACCTACCAGTGGTGTGACGATTATTGCAGTTTTGAGGTTTTTGAAACTGGCATTCTTTTGTCAGCATGTCATGAGTTTCTTTGCTTTAACAGGTGGTAGTCTCCCTGGGAAGTGGACCGTGGGATCAATTATTTGGTGGTGGAAATTCACCTGCCTTCGCCGTGGCTGCAGTTGCAGCCTTTACTGGTGGGCTTATAGCCATTTTGGCTATTCCCCGATCTAGTCCTCAAAAGCCTAGGATCATTGTATGAGGTACTGTTCTCTTTTTCATTATCTATTCCTCTTACTCAAATTATCTATAAATGATACTAATAATAATGAGGGCGAGGTTGGCATGGCAAAATTGGTTAAGTTGCTCCCTTCGTGACCGAAATGTCACAGGGATAAGGTGCGGAAATGGTGTCATTGCGAAATGTGAGGGTGAGATTGCATATGCCTGTGACTATCCTTGTCCATACCTCTACATGGTTGGGGAAGCACTTGGTATGTCCTTTTTATGCTAATAGTAAGAAGATGCAATGTTAATAGCTAGTTATAGTGCTGCTATAAAACAATTCGCAAGCTATTCTTGTTCGGCTCGATATTAACTATTCTGAATGCATCTGAGTTGAGCTTGAGCTGGAGGTACTCAAGAAGCTTATAGAACTAAGCTTGAGCTTCAATCTCCTTAGCTCGAAAATCTTGTAAACTTTGATTGAGCTTGTTTTAAGCTTTAGCGTATGTCGAGTTGTATCAAATACATCTCTACTTCAACCTTCAATATATTTAACAAAAAAGAGACTAGGTAGGTAAGTATAAATATATGCTTGGATATATTTCTATATATAACCTGCTTTGTAGAACCAAGCTTGAGCTTGTTGGTAATATATTATTAGTGCTTGATTCCAGAATAATTAGAATAGGAAATTTACTTTTGTCTTGTTATTTTACTTTTACTGATTATGATTACATTTAGGAGATATTGTTAGATTATCGTTATCCTCTATTTCTGGCAAGTTATGTCACAAGGCTTATATAAAAAAGCTATTACTTCGAGAAATAAAACAAGTTAGAATGTTATTGTCTTTTATTTTTTTACAGTTTATGAGATTTGAAGATTCTCTCTTAAAGAGCCCTTAACTTGAAACCTTATTTCACTAGGAAAGGTTGGAATCTAAACAAAGGTAGATTTGATATCAATGATCTTGCTATTAATTGCCGCTTAACTACATTCCAAACCCAGGCCCGTAATATCTGGCAATCAAAGCCATCTTTCATTGGAGATTTCATGAGCCTGAGTGTAATTCCGGCATTTATGCAAGGAATTCTGCTGAAGAGAGAGAAGAATAGGGTTGAAAAAGAAGTGGAGGAAGTGGGGCATATAGTGTTGCAGTGTGCCTAAACAAGATCAGCACGAGCTCATGGAGGTTCAACTTGGAGCAAGGGCGGCCTATCCCACCATTGGTGAGATGGTAGAGTTCGTGGGGAAGCTGCTCCAACAGTCAGGTGATTGGACCTACCTCCCTGGCACACAATGGTCTGCTCCCAGCCTTCCCGCACCTCCCAAAATGGTAGTGTATGTTGAATCGGCTATCCAACCTGGGTACTACTGCATTGAGGCACATGAGCAACCCTCCAAATGGTGGAATAGGAAGAACGACCTCTAATGGCCTTGAGAGGCAACCAACCACCTAATCATGTGGTGCAAGCTAGACTAGAATACCCCTTATTATAATTGCACCAGAGACCCATTTGATTGGTTAAGTAAATGTGAACAATTTTCAGTCAACCAAGACAGGCTAGAGATCAATTAAGCTGGGTTTGCTTTGTTTCATCTTGTGGGTGAGGTGAAATTGTGGTATTGCAGTTGCCCAAGAAGAACCATACCATGACATGACCTAATTTCAAGCATCTTTGTAATTTAAGATTTGGACCACCACTGAGGAGTAACCAGTTAGGTGAGTTAGTGAAGTTGAATCAGTCCAGGGTAGAAGAGGACTAAGAATGAATTTGGGAGTTGCTAGTGAGAGTTCCCTTTGTATTAGTCGAGCAACAGGTTTCCAGATTCAAAGTAGTGTTAATTGAGGCTATTAGAATAGAAGTAAAGGTCCAAGATTCGCCTGACTTAGTGTGATGAGTTTTAGTGAGTTGTTATGAGAGAAAACTATGGATATTGAAAAGAGAGATGTTGTGGAACTATATGGGAAATGTAGTTGGAGTTGCTAGAAATCAGAAGGGAAGGATCAAATGTTGCTGGTGTGTGTATAGACCTTAAACAAATGCATTATATCAGTCATTTGAATGGGATAGAAATAGCAGAATGATGTGCTAAGGCTCAATGTTCTAAATTTGACAAGCCATTCACTCAACACCGATGCAAGAAGTTATTTGTGTTGAAGTTGAGGACGAACATGTTGGCAACCAAGCAACAAACGGAGAATTGCTGTTGAGGTTAGTACCACAATCAGCTGATCTAAAAATTTAAGTTTGTGGAAATGGTATGAGCTATTATATCTATTATTTGATGTTTTCTCTTGTGAGCTGAGATTTTAATTGAAACCCTTCAAGTAGACGTCCTAATTAAATGGGGATGGAAATTACTGTGTAGGGATTCAAACCTAGGGCCTCTTGCTCTAATATCATGTTGATGTTGGTACCATAACCATCGGTTTTTCTTTATGATTGCTCCAATCTTTTACTAACTAGCACATTGTGAGTTTAAGGGGGTGTATTAAATTCATATTTTTTCAGGTAAGGGTATAATTCATATATTTGTATAGTTTATTTATATGGGGTAATTTTAGTCTTTAGTCCTTTGTGTCATTAGGGTTTTGTGTAATCCTATAAATGCAATTTTTAACATTTTCTGTAATTACTACTTTCAATAATACATATTCTATACAATTGTACAATTGCATACCAGTTGACAAGCTCGATGTCAAGGAGAGGGCACTGTTAAGCTTCTTCTAAGAATAATTAGGATAGGAAATAAGACATTTATCTTTGTCTTGTTATTTTATTTTTTTCTGATACGTTATAATTGAAAGATATTTTTGGATTATTGCTGTCCTCTATTTTTGGCAAGTTAGGGTTAGGTCATGAGACTTGCATAAATAAGCTATTACTCTAAGAGATAAAACAAGTGAAAAAGTTATTGTGTCTTAAATGTTTGTAAGAAAAAGGGGCCTTCTCTTAATGAGTCTTGATCCTAACCTTAACACTATTCCTAATTTCACAGTTAGTTCTGCTAAGAAAGGTAGGAATCTAGATAAAGGCAAAGGCATTATCAATAATTAATTAATTATTTATATTGGAAAATTGGTTTAGGTTGACTCTGCTACAACAAGCATTTTTAATTGGATGACAAATCTAACAGTCAATTCTGCATAATTTGTCTGACAAGTAATAACTCGTGATTGTTCCTGCAGTTATCTCTTCCTATTATATTTTTTGGATTCGAAGCTTTCAATACATCCTGCTGCCATATCTGGTGGAGCATCCTGGTAGCCTGTGTTTTAAGGTAAATTTTTTGGACTGTTACTGTCTGAATCAGAACGGAGGCTACTTCAGAAAGCTATTTTTCCCTAACTATGAGGGAGTGAAGGTTCTTGGTAACTCAAGAAAGTATTGGCATGAGTTTGAGGAAGAGATGTGATTATTTTTTTGCAAATTTCAGGCATACCTATATGTGAGCAGAATGATGTGCACACATTGTTTGTATATAGTGATCAGATCAATTGTCTTCTTGTTTTTTTTTTTCGTCCCTGGCAACCCGAAGCAATTTTCCAATGACATGTTTAAGCAAGTACAGCGTGGTAATCAATATGTTTGTGTGGGTGGGAGGGAGGGAGGGATAGTTTGATATTTGATCAAGTTCACTCTCTATTTCATGAAGATCAATCTATGGCGTGGCTGTAGAAGTAAAGCCTCTTCAATGTCAAATCCTTCTTGTTCTTATAAAAAACTTCACAGATCTGTTCTCCTGGACAACATTGGATTTTCTTCCCTACTGTTTTTTTCCCCCCAATATTGTGTGAATTTAATTGGCATGCCATGGTGAGATCTAAGTTGCCGTCACACTTAACGGTGGCATAGGGATTGTATTGGATTACCATGACATTGGTAAATACGTCTTAAAAATTTTCTTAAGACAAAACTCAAGTTCCGGTTAGAATGGGCTTGCTGGGTAATATGGCTTGCCTGGCGGCTGAACTGAGCCTGATCAGGGTCGGTTCTTACCACCCTCTTCCAGGGCAATGTAGACTTAAGCCTAATTATTACATGGGTTGGCTGGATTTAAACAGTGTAAAAATAATGGGATATAATATTTACCTACCCGTCTACGCTTTGATATCTGCGCACCCAACACGAAGGAAAAAGAGTCGAGTCAGGTAGCGTGTTATAGCTTCTGGAGATTGTTATTGCAGCATGTTAATTGTGTTTGCAGTCAATGTTTCTTTCAATTGCTTTCCCTCTCCGCGCTCTTCGGTCAGCTTCTCATTTCTTGACCTTTTGCTTAGTCTATTGAACCGAAGATACAACGAAAGCTTAAGCGTCCGACCCAGATTCAATCCTTAACCAAAGTCCAAGCTGTCAAATTAAATGATTCTTTTTTCTTTTCATTGTCTTCTTCTTCTTCTTCTTTTTTTTTTTTTTTGTCCCGAAAATTAAATGAAATTTATACGGATATGTTCACAGTTTTCGGCCTTTTGCTCGCCGCTGTTTTTTGCCATTTATCCGCATGACCCATTGTTTTACATTTAGAACCCCCATCTTATCAAAGAATGCAGAGGAACTTATGGATAGTCGTAGGCTCGTAGCCTTTGGCTTTCAAGTTTTCAAGCTCAGATTTGAATTTTTTATTTTTTAAGTATTTCTCCTACTAACTTTTGAATATTCTTTTGTTTGCAATTCATTCTTGATATTTAAATAAGTATTGACATCTGTAAATGAAAACGATTCTCGCTTTCCCCATTCACTTTCTGTTATCACTTTCATTGCACCTTTTATTTATTTATTTTTAAATCAACTATGAAAAAGGAAAAAGAATACTAATACAAGATGGTGCTCTATCATCGAATTTTCATTTTTATTGGAGGTTGATGATTCAAGAAACAGAACGAACTCACTGGCATATCGCTGATTCCCTTGTGTGTGTGTGTGTGTGTTTTTTTTTTAACATAATCGTTCTCGTATCATGATAAAACATAATCGACGCGGGTAGAGATGTGACTTCTCAAAGATTTTGAGTCGCATAGTCTCTGTGGGATTCAAGGTTATCTATCTGTTGGTTGTTCCAGTTGTTGCAGACAGGGACATCTAATGTGGCGAGTGGCTTTACCTTATCAACTTGCAGGATACTAGCCTGTAGCTGCCTCAAAGCAAGCAGACAACGTTTCCGCTTCATATTTGCCCACAAATCTTAAGATTACACCAAAGATTCATATTCCGTTGTCATTTTATTTCATATGCATCTTGTTAAAGTCCTCCTTGATGTGCATTGCATCCCACTTGACAAATTTCAAATATGTTTATTCTTCGTCCACCATCTGCTTTTTGTTTACAACGAACCATGAATAAAGGATGGTCGGAGACTCGGAGTTATAGACAGCACTCAAAACATGGGAACATAACATCAAGTTAGCAAGTTGTGGCTCTTTAAAGATCCCGTCATAACCATTTGATCATCAGTCCCTGTTTCCATCATCATAAAAATTTAATTATTTGTATAGATTCGAGCCTTTTTGGTTTAATGTTTTGATATTATTTTCATATCGTTTTAAAATCAGGTATTTGAATAATAAAAATAAATATCAAAATTAAAATTGATAAATACACATAATGGATACATAATAAATAAAATATACATACAAGAAAACAAAGCTATTTTCTCTCCCTCTCTCTGTCCTTCTTCTTAGTCCTTTTTTTTTTTTTTAAATTTTTTTCTATGCCATGGGTTGTAGGAAGGGAAGAGATTAGCCCTTGGATTGCTCCCCAAACCCAAACCCAAACCATACAGGACAAATTGTAATTTATTGGCCCTAAAAGATGGAACTTTAGATCTATCAAATTTCAGCCTGCCCCCTTTTCATTTATCAGTATAATTTACTATATAAAAAATATCCTTCATTTGAAAAGAAAAAGTAATAATAGTAAAAGAAACTACCTGGTAAATTTTTCTTTCTTTCGTTCTTTTTTAATTTTTAATTTTTTCTTTCACATTAAAAGATTTTTTGGCTGGAAAAAAAGAGAAAAGATTGGAAGACATTGGAGAAGGAATACTGAGCTTCCCAAATTTCCAGTCAAATAATGAGAAAATGATTTGGAATGCTTATGTGGGTTTATCGTGATGCCTATCATTCCATCAACAATAAAATTAGCAAATGATCAATTTGCATGGACGTAAAATTTTTTTAGAAAAAATGTGCCAATTAACATTATAAGATATTTTCACATGCCAAGGTCCTTATAATCAAATAGCATTAATATTAGTTTTTTAATAAGATTTGACGGGTTTAAATTCCCTTCCCTTGTTGGAATCATTAAAAAAAGAAAAAAAAAAAAAGAAGAAGATATTTTGATACACTCCTTTAATGTGATTCATTATGCCTCCAAGATCTCTACAGTTCAAGGTGTGATCACCATTTTTCTGTTAAGATAAAGCATGATCATTTTTCGTTGCTTCTCTTTCTGATTTCTATAATAAACTTTGGTGTTAAAAAAAAAAAAGAAAAGAATAAATTTAAAAGAAAAGGAGTCCAGGCTCTGATCATGAGGAGATATCACTCAGCAACCTTTTCTTACGAGTTTATATATTATATGTAAGACTAGACAAGTTATTATGCGTTTTATGTTTCACATTCACTCCAGAATAAGATTATTAAGTGATAGTTGCGTTGCGTCCACGAATATTTCCACATGTTCGCCCATAATCCAACACTTCGACTAAGTAGCGACTTGGCCAGCCAATTTTACTAGACTATTTAAATAGCCGCATTGATTCTAACTTTAGTATCAATGTTGAGATTTTATTTTCTATGCTGTCATCATTTTTTATTGATTATAATTTTTTCTTTGCATGAAAATTACAATTTACATTTGTAAGTTGTAACACTCGAGTTTATCCCACTGAAATATTCATCTAATGTTAATCGCTGTCGTAGAAGGCCGCACCGCTTTATTATTGAGATGCAACAATTTCGATTTCTTTTTTTCCTATTCTAATTTTTATAAAATATATAGTGAAGAAAAAAAAAAAAAAAAGCCTACTAAACTGCTTGCAATGACCCTTGTGACTCAAAACTGGATATGTAGAAGGGTCTCCCTATTCCTAATAAATATAATCAATAAAAAAAGTATAAGTATAATTACAAATACGCTGCAAAATTGTTGTCATAAAATATGCTTTCATCTTTTATAATTTTTGAAATTAAGTACATACCCTAAAACCATCACTGAACACCCAAAACCGTGACTAAAAAGACTACAAGTGGGACATCAGGAATAGTTGAAGGTATGTTTATATTTAGCGAGTAGAAGACTAGTTTTACTGTTATACCTCCCAATAGTTAACCTTTTATCAATAAATTCCTTCAATTATCATTTAAATGAAAAAGGATACCTTTTATGTCATAAATTGTTACTTCCAGTAAGTCAGTAATATATATTCTTTCTTTGACAATTTTTACTTTTCTATAGATAACTTTTCGTAAGAAGTGTAAATTATAATAATCCAGCATGTATATGTCGGAAAAATTTAGGTACACAAGTAGATTGCCCCCTGCTACTTGCTGCTAGAAGCTCCCCTAACGAGTGTATATATGTATATATGGGTCGTATTATTTGCCTTCATACATCACATAAAGACTTCCCAAAATCGGAGCCAATATCAAACTTTCCTTATTAATAAGATTACATTTCCATTTATAACCCCGTACCATCTTCTACGTCCCATTTGGGTTCCTCTGCGACAACCCATCCCTCCAATCCATACAAAGCCATGAATGCTCACACTGGCATGGAAGATGAACTACGTAGATGGCCTACTCCTTACGAGGTAAAAAAACATATAGGAAAAAGCACGACATGAATTGGGGACAGTGAATCTTTGTCTATGTGGTTCATCTAAACTTTTATTTTTAGCTGCAAAATGGCGCCATTATAAATCAATAAAAGCTTGGATTAAAACATCAAAAAATGTGTTCCATTTTGGGAGTAACACATTAATGTGCTGTTTGTTTGGTGATATGCTCATTTCTCTTTGCCCATTTTCAGGCTTTGGAAGAGATCAAGGCAATTGCAAAAATTTCAGGACCAACGGCTCTGACCGGTTTGATTCTCTATTCAAGAGCAATGGTCTCTATGCTGTTCCTTGGTCATCTTGGCAAGCTTGAGCTTGCAGGCGGCTCTCTGGCTATAGGATTCGCTAACATAACAGGATACTCGGTGATCTCGGGTTTGGCCTTGGGGATGGAACCGATATGTGGACAAGCTTATGGTGCTAAACAATGGAAACTTCTTGGCTTAACACTTCAAAGAACAGTTCTACTACTTCTCTGCACATCAGTTCCCATTTCAATTATTTGGATGCATATGAAGAAGATACTTATGTGGTTTGGTCAAGACCAAGAAGTATCATCCATGGCACATATCTTCATTCTCTTCTCAATCCCTGATCTTTTTATACTTTCCCTGCTTCATCCACTTCGAATATATTTGAGAACTCAAAGCATAACTTTGCCGTTGACTTATTGCTCCGCGATTTCGGTTTTTCTTCATATTCCTCTAAACTTCCTCCTTGTGGTCTATTTTAATATGGGAATGGCAGGGGTAGCACTCTCAATGGTATGGACTAACCTGAACCTTTTCCTGTTTTTGCTCATTTTTGTGTGCTTCTCCAAGGCCTATCGCGACTCCTGGGTCCTCCCGAGCATGGATTGCCTCCGAGGATGGTCATCATTGGTGGCACTTGCCGTGCCAACGTGCGTATCAGTGTGTCTAGAGTGGTGGTGGTATGAGTTCATGATAATGATATGCGGATTTCTTGTTAATCCTAAAGCTACTATTGCCTCAATGGGAATTCTTGTCCAAACGACCTCTTTAGTATATGTATTTCCATCCTCTCTTAGTCAAGGAGTTTCCACTAGGATTGGGAATGAGCTTGGAGCCAATAAGCCAGTAAAAGCGCGAAACTCAATGTTGGTCTCCCAGACCTGTGCAGTGCTTCTAGGAATAATAGCAATGTTATTTACCAATTTGATGAAGGACCGATGGGGCAAAATTTTCACCAATGACCCCGAAATCCTAGACCTGACTGCGACGGCATTGCCTATCGTGGGGCTTTGCGAGCTTGGCAATTGTCCGCAGACGACGGGCTGTGGTGTGTTGAGAGGCAGTGCTAGGCCACATATTGGAGCAAATATAAATTTGGGGTCATTTTACATGGTGGGTATGCCAATTGCAATCTTGATGGGGTTTGTTGTGGAAATAGGCTTTGTTGGGCTATGGCTTGGTCTGCTTGGTGCTCAGGCTTCATGTGCATTGCTCATGCTTTGTGTTCTATCTAGAACAGATTGGATGGTTCAAGCAGAGAGAGCACAAGAGCTTACACAGAAAACTTGCACCACTGCAATAGTTAGTACGTTGCCGGTGGCATCAAAACAAGAAATGGTAATCAACAAACCTAATGAGATTGAGTTTGTGAAACCGGATTCACTTGAAACAGATCCCCTTGTATAAGGTGTGGACTCTGTGAGTGTCCAACGTCTGTTGATAAGTATTGGTGATCATGGACATATGCTATTAGTTGGGTGTCCATTTCTTTATTTTCCTTTCGTTTCAAAATCTTCCAAAGAAGTGTCATAAAAATTTGCTTCTTGGACTTATGACTGACTTGTACAAGCGTAACTTCTGTCGTAATAACCTTCTTTTGATATGTACTTTTCTCTAGTGGCTCAACACAGGTAATCCTTGCTAATGCAGCCAAAACAAGAAATGAAGTGATGGTAGTAACTAGAGTTTCAGTTGAGTGTATAATTTGACAACTTGAAAATTAAGAGTTGTAAAATAGTAAAAGGATAAAAACTTGAGGAAATGTTCGTGATATTGTTTCATTATTAGATGTTATTTTACCCGAATAAGCTATCCGAAGAAGCTGTAATCTGGGATCAAATCCTTGACACAGTGTTTTAAGCATCAGAATAGCTAAGATTTTATTTAAGGAACTGGGCAATTTATTTAAGATTTTATGTACAACTTAAGTTTACAGTTTAAGTCCTAACAACGGGATCTCAATATTAGCTTACGTATATCATCCCTAAGACTATTTAAATAACCTAACGATTAACGAAAAAATTGCACTTAGAAGAATTCTTTTTATTGGACCTCAATCGTCCCAATTACCTATTACCTTAAACTATAATTTTACCTCATATTTGACCCAATCTATTCAAATTGAACCAGGAATCCTCTTCAACTCTTCTAAAATTTCAATGCGCCATTATTGGACGCCAACTATTTGTCTTTTTTGACAAGCCACCAACCATTAGTCAATCTTCACACAAAATCTAATATTCATATCACTAAATTACAGTGCCTTTGACTATATAAACTAATTAATGACTAATTCAAAATCTGAAATTTCATACTTAATTTCATATTTTATCAACTTAATTTCATAATTTAACCATACATATCCAATTTTCAAGATACTAATATTACTTGTTGATTTGGCTTAATTTTAAGTCCTCGCAAGGTCACTCCCATTAATTTCTTCTATCTAAAAATTTTTGTATAATGTATTAAACACCTCAACCTCATAATTGCAATGTTAGAATTGAAAAGTAATTAATTTGATTATTTTTTTTTATCATATTTGGGTGTTAATCCTCAACTAGTCTGAACAACTTTCTCAATCTAAAATCATTTTGTTTAGCTTATTCAACATCTTAATGTCATAATTTGCAAAGCCAGATTTATAAAAATAATTATTTGGATTATTTTTTTAATTAAGTTGGATGTTAGCATACTTATGCACGATAAGAAATTTCCCTTTAGTTCTCACTTAAAATAGCATAGTTATTGTTTATAGATGCTAGGTTTCCATAAGGAGCAATCGCACGGGTATTATGTGAGTCTCATACTACATGGGGTTCTAGATGAGTAAAACTGGAATGATACTTAGTGTAAGGACCAAGGGAGAATGATAGGAGCAAGGAATAGGCAATCTTGAAGTATCAAATATATAAGTGATAGACAAGGAAGCTTAGGGAATCTAGGGCATTGATTTTGTAGCTTAAGCGAAATCAATTTTTTACCTAAATTGCCTATTTAATCTTAGAGAGTAGAGTTCTCATAATAGATGTTTCTCTGATCTCTCAAAAAGCTATTAATGAGAAGGAATGATTGAGTATTTATAGACTCTTGGATATGATGGTATTCGTTAAATCATCATAGTAATCGATGGGTAAGATGACACTTGCTGATATCATGGTTATCTTGAATGAACTTACTAAAAGCCTAAATTAGATAGCTTTCTCATGAATGTATTAACCTACTTGAGAAAAGTTTGGGATGGATGGACTGATTTAATGATCCCCCATCAAGTTAGTTTTCCTTAAATCATCATAAATATAGATTGGACTCTTTAAAACCTACTACTTAGTCTAATGAGTGAAGCTAAATCAATAGTGTGCTTAGTATAGTATGTTAATAAGAGAAACTTTGACACCCTACATTTTGGTCATTGACCAAAATTATTTGACGAAGTCTACGTATTTTGGGTATTAATTCTGTGTTACGAATAGTTAGATATAGAGTAGCTGCATTGTTGTCAAGTGTACTATATATCTAAAATTGTAATTTCATTGATAGATTAGACGATATAAGCCTAATACCAGCAACAACAAAGTAATTTATTATACATTTTAGTGTGCAAACTTCCAACATGGAAAAATTACATGACTCTTGGCATGTTAGAGCACCATTACCCTTAGAACAACATATTTCTTTGCTTTAACAAGTAGCTTTCCTTTTGCAAGCTAATTTGCCTTTCTTCATTTGGTTCACGTGAATTATGTCTCATTGAATTAACTCCATGAAGCTCTAAATTCATGACTACGACTAATTTTCTGTTTTCGATCCCTTAAGGTGGATTGACATGTTCACATGTCATGCTTTGAAATTTTGGAAGGAAAATGAACTAAAGATTCTAGATTCATTCCTTAATGGAGTTGACAAAATGTAAATGCTGACGTTCTAACTAGACTAATCACATTGTTATCATGTTAGTCTTACACTACACGTGGCTCTAGAGAAGTGATGTGAAAGTGATACTTGGTGAGATGACTACAAGGGAATGATAAGGAGGAGAAACAAATAATTTCGGAGTCTCAAATGCATAAGCGATAAATAAGGGAGCTCAAAAAACCTTGTGTCAATCTTATAACCTAAGCTAAAAGATTGATTTTTTGCTTGAATCGCTTATTTGATTTTAAAGAGTAGATTTCTTACAATGGAATATTATTTTTTTGTGATCTATGCAAGAGCTACAAAAGAAGATGGGCAGTTGGGTATTTATATGACTAGGTGAGATGGACCTTGCTCATTTTATGGTTATCCTGAATGAACTTGTTAAGAGCCCAATGCAGGTAGCTCTTCTTGTGAATGTATGGGCTTACTTAAGAAAGGTTTAAGCTAGATGAATTGGTTCAATGATCATTAATTCGAGCCCACTAAGCCAATTCTCATCAAATCATCTTATGTATAGATTAGGTTCTTTAAGCCCTTTCACTTAATTCAAAGAGTCAATGCCAAGCTAATAGTGTACCAATTTATCAATAGATCAATATTAGCCCTATACATTGTTAACTTATAATTACATAGTTGTAAAAGTTGATTTGAAAAAGTATGACTCTTGCTCATTTTTTGCAATTTACAAAGAATTATAAGGTTAAATTGCAATTTAAAAAAAAAAAATGGATGAGCAAAATTATTGATCGAAATTTCTAAAATTACTATTTGTATTCTCGAAGAACTTAAGTGCTTTACATGAAATTTTTGGTTTGTTATTTTTCTTATAATTTTCAAAATTTCATGGGTACTTTTGTCATTTCACACTTGTAAAAAATTTGTTTTGAGTCTATAATAATATTTTGCACATTTTAGTAGTACAACAGTACTAATTCCATAAGTTTCAATGACTTGTGGCATTTTATGTGTGATTTGCGATTGTAAAGGGTATAACTGTCAATTTTGTGCTTATCTTGAAACTTAAATTAAGAGTATGTCTTATTAGTGTATATTTATTAAGAGTGAGCAAGTAACCCTATAGTATAGAATATCCACTCGGACCCGGACTCTGCTTAACCAGGTAGGTTTTGGGTAGATATGGTAGGTTCTAGGTAGTAATTTTCTAAAATATGCTCTGATAGGATAGAGTATAGGTAAGAAGTCAGGATACTCAGTATTTACCTTAAAACCTATATTTTAAAGCATATGGGTTACGAGTTTTAGGGTCCTCAACTTGTAATAGTAATTAATAAAATTGATAGATAAATGATATCATCTCATTAAAATAAAATAAAGCCTAACTTATTGGAAACGCTAAACTAAATACTTGTTAGTCTATTCCCTTTCATGTTTCGTCTTTACTTTGTTATCATTTTCTTTTTACTTTTTCTTTCTTTACTAAATCTATTATCTTGTAAAGTTCGAAAAAAGGAATTTTCTTAGTTTCTACTTCTAGCGTCATCTACGAGTCATAAGGTATGCTCATTACTTGTTTTATAAAGTGGAATAGTTTTTTTTTCTTTTTTGTTTTATGTTTTGTTTCATTGTCCATGTCAAGTCTTGTTTCATTGCCCATGTTATATTTTCATTTTCACTTAAATATCTCTACAATATGATTATTATAGAATATCTATTTTAATTTACATAAAGAATGTTTTATACAATGCTTTTGTAAAAATTCATCTATAATAATAATGATTAAAGAACTATTTAAGGGACAAAAATTGATAGAAAATAAACTTCAATTGACTTTATTCATTAGCGTTATTTGAAAGATTGTAAGAAATTATTTTTGAAAAAAAAAAGTGTTTAGTTTATTTTATGTTTGGAAAAAAAAAAATAGCAACATTGAAGTTTATAAGGAAAAAAAAAAATACAAGTTTTGCATAGTTTAGGATAATTTAATTTAGCTAAGGAATCACGATTTCTCATCACCATTATTACCACTACTGCTACCATTGCCACCACTGCCATCGAATCACGATTTCACTTGGTTTTTTTATCACGGAATCGCAATTCTGTAAAAATCCCTATTACTTAAAGTTAAGTAACAAAGATTCCTTAATTTAATCAAGGAATCACGATTTCTTACTATTGCTACTACTATTACCACCGCCAACATCACCACTACTGTCACCATCGCCACCACCACCACTGACCGCCGCTGCCATTGCCATACTCATCATTGTCACTACCACTACCATTACCGTTAACACTACCGCCACCACTACCTCCACTGTTACCTTTTCCGTCGCTATCACCATTGACCACCATAGCTATAGCCATCGCTACTACTATCGTTACCCCTACTAACCACTATTGTCATTGTTATCATTGTTGCTACCATTGTCACCGCCCCCACCAGCACCAAACACTATAGCTATCGTTACTACTACTATTATCAACCATTACTGCCATCACCACTACCATCAACAATCATCGCCGCCAACCACTGCCATTGCTAATTGTCGCCACTGCGGATTAGTTGAGAAAAAAAATGGATCGATAATAATTTAGTCATTAAAGTTATATTATATGTTTATTTTTAAATTATTTATAAATTTAACTAAATAAAATAATATGTATTATACTTTTATTCTATTCCTTAGGAATTCCAATTTCATTCACTCTCATTATATTCCATGAAATAAACGAGCTATAAGTTTCTTAACATACATAATTCTAATTTTTTTTGGTAATTTTTTCTTACTTTGTTCAATTAAGAAAAACTAATTCTTTATATTATGAAATATTACTAAATAATACTCTTTATTAATATTTATGGAAATACAATTTTCCTAGAAGTTTATAAGTATATATGAGAATACATGTATATACTTGATAAGAGTCTAGTATTTTTAACTTTTTACATATTGTAATGCTACAATATATGTAATAATTAGTTAGCCATAGGCATTAAACTCAACAAAAGGTACATATAGTATATACGTATACCTAATAAAATGAACTTTATACATATTGAATAAAATAATGTCATACTCTTAGTCTTAACTATTTATTAAAATAATTTTGTATTAAACAAAGTAATAGCATTCTATTAGTTACATTGTTAAAATAATACTAAAAATCCTGAATTGTTGTAGGGAATTCCTAAAAATGGTATGAAAGTTCCTAAAGTGTTTCTAAAAACATATTTTTTATCCTAAGTATCCATTCAACTTTGGGAATATTAAAACCTACATAAAGGATGAGAAAATAGGTAAAACTTAGTAGTGCATATAAAATATGGACTTGACATTTGTTGTGTCTTAATAGATTGTCTGGATGACGTCAACATGATGATTGAGGACTTCTTCGAACGAGTTGGAGATTAAGCAAGTGTGGCAAACAATGCGATTGCATAAAGAGCAATTAGATGAATACAACTGCAGGTGAGCGCTTTGATTATGATTAGAGGTATGCCGCTATAGAGTAGGTAATATATGATATCCTCTATATTCTACCATATTTATATAGGTTTTTTAATTTGAAACTAAAATATATTTTATCACATGTAAGAAACCTTAAAACCTATATTCTATAGAATTGACAAGAAATAAGATACCAAATAGAACTTTTAAGATATTCATTGTATTTGATAATACAAAATTTTTAGCTAAGTTTTTCAACATGACAGATTTTTTAAGCATTTCTAACTAGTATTCTCCAACAATTAATCACATATTTCTCTTGAAAGCATGCATCATGAACTTACCAATATATTTGTAAACAATATGTCATATATTATCATAAAATTACAATCCATCATAAGATTTAGGTTCACTAATCAAAATAAATAATAGTTGCAATCTATTATAGGGTTTTTACTTTGTTGAATGAGCAACCGAACTTGGACTTTGATTACATATTGTGTTAAAAGTACTATATCATGTTCTATTCAATATTAATAAGTAATAGTTTTTATAAGATAGGTACATAATATTTTAAAACCATGTACCTTGTATTTTAGGGTATAAGGTATAGGATATATGGAGACGTTGTACCTCCATCCACCTTATAAGGAATTGAAACCTACTCATAGGCCAAGTATCCACCAGGAATCTAATTGACTATGAAAGATAGAGTAGGTTCTAAGCCTTTGAATAATTACTTGCTCATTCCTACTTGTAATTGTAAGTATTTATACTTTTAGTTCTCTTTAACAAATGCCAAATGAGTACAACCATTGACTCATTAATATACTTCCAAAACCGTATTTTAAGACTCAGTTCAATACTTTTGGGATTCAAATAGACTCTTTAGAAAGATTTAAGTCCAAATGATGAAACCCTTAAATGCTTAGAACTTAAGTGCATATTTGGAATTATTTAAGACTCAACTAATGAAACTAAAAGAGCTTATTATGAAAAATGCATACAAATTTTTGTGCTTTTTCACTTCATATGCTTGAATTATTACTTCTTTTCAGTTTTGAACTTTTGCATTTTTTCCCTGAGAATACCACCCGAATTTTTACATCTTTTCACCAAATTAACCTATGTTATTTTTTATTTCAATTATATAATTTTAATCTTTCGTGAAAGCGCTATTCTAATGATGAAAAAAAAAAAAGGAGATTAAGAAAACATGAAAACACAAAGCAAGCATGGTGATTATGCAATTGATTAAAACATAAAACAAGCCTTTGCAAAATCAAAAAGCCTATATATATATATATATATTCATGTATTTTAACTAAAAGGGTTTAAAAGCTCTTAGGACCTTTTTCGTAAGGTTAGGGTCCTTTTTTTTCCTCCCCACTCATGCTTAGACCTATAAGTCCGTGTACCTCAAAAGGACAAAGGACAATCAAAGGAAAGATTGGAGACTTAGGCCATTTGGGGACCTGCCTCAGCTCATGCAGCATATTATTGGCTCCACGTGTTGACAAAAGCTTTTGTAGGAATGTCTTTGTCTTTATAATAATCTAATTTCCTTTCCCGTCGCCCCCACCGAGAAAAACCTAAAGCGAGACGACGTTTGTTCTTTTCACAAATATCCAATCCCAGTCTCACAAATTTTGACGAATGACTGCTTAGAGTTTTTATCATGCTCTGTTCATATATGTATGTACATACAGCAATTCTATCCAATTTCGTTAATTAAAGTGTTATTAGAAGGAGAAAATTAAACCCGATCTATTACGTTAAAAGATTAACACTCATATCATTATATTTTAATAACTTTGAATATTTATCATTTGAATCTGACCTTATTAAAGCTTCGCACTATTTGGCTGTTGGTCGATTGTTTGGGCATGACAAACTCATCAGTTTCCACGGCAAAATAAGCTTAATAAGTGTAAGCTTAACAAAGAGAATAACATATTCTGAACGTTATCAAATTACACATATATCACAAAATGATTAGGTATTATATTAGTCTCTTTCACCCGATTAGGTTCTGATGTTTGTTGACATTATTATTATTATTTTTTGGCCGTGCTTGTAGACATTATTTAAAACAACAATTTGATACTGTGAAACACTAGGATCTGGGGTGCATTTATATTTTTAAATTAGCATTGGTGACGCCCAATTCTTATGGAGTAACCAATAATATTTGCATTTACAAGTTTAATCAATAATATTCTTATGGGTAATACACAGTACGTATTATATATATATAACATGTAATATTAATAAGATATTAATATGTATAATATCTGTAAATTAAGTGTAATAATAATTTAAAATTTATTTCTTCTATTATAATTCGTATTAACATTTTATTGATACCGATAAATTACATGTATATAACACGTGATGTGATGTATAATAACTATGAAGTCTTTTTTCCAAGTAATAAAAGTCTCCTCGGAAGAAATTGCACAATTAGCTCTCTTCGATGGTATAGATTCATGAGTGATTATTAAAATATATCCATACTATGTGAAACCGAAGACATATAATGTATGTAACTTACTATGCTGCATCATAAATATTTAATGAAAAATATTTTTATTAGATAGATTGAGAGGTGAGCAAGTTAAGGTTAAGTAGTATAGGAATTTCTACCCCGTATTGTAATTATGGGATCACCAAAAACTTATACCCTAATTTTTTTTTTCTTTTCTTCTATTTTATTGTAATTATCTACACCCAAAATCACGGTATTTAGCAATATTGTTTTCCGAGTGTAACTTACAATGAACATAGACGCATTGAATTTCAATAAAAGGCATGAAATAACAACAAAATGCAATATATATACTAAATACCGACTTAATTCAGAGACGTGACAAAGATTTCTTTGTTTGATTGAGATTTTAAGTCCAAATAGTGGGTCATAAGTGGACAGTCTTGGTTGAATTTTCTTTACATTTGTTAAATTTAACTAAATTTCATCAATAATATTTTATAAGTGAGGTACATGATAGCTTACACATTAAAAGTTAATAAGATACCTTGAAACATAAAATTTACAATATACATGGAGTAGGTTCGGGAATTCATACATGGTCACACTTCATACCCTGCCAATAGATGATCATGTCACATAATTCTCACCCTAGACATAACCTAGTATACATATAATATTATGTAAGGTATATACGTTTCAAACTCAAAGCTGAGAAGTTTCTTTCTTTCTTTCTTTCTTTGGAAAAATTCACTAATGTCCTCCAAGAAATTCCTCTCTCCTTATCATCTTCTCTCTCTCTCTCTCTCCATCTTTGTCGGGCCAGCCTAGAATTATTCCATCACGATGGGCATAGGGTCAAAGAAATGTCCTTTCAGTTGGTGGTGAAGCGCGAATATCTCTGAAATATCATGGAATGCGCCTATATCTACCATATATTAGGTTTTTCATCCTTGCGCACAAAAAGCTACATGAATGTACAGCAAAGCAAACCCCTATTAACGCCTTGGTCCTTTTGAGTAACGCCTTTTCTGTTTTAGTAAATGATTTCTATCGATTGATAGATTTTGGATCGACAGGTGGTTTGATGCTCATAATACATCCTTACTCCAGAAGATATATATACCTAGCATCATATCATAATGACCCATCATTTCAAAGCAACAAAGTTTAGCATAAATCTCCCAATGTGCTAAACTGCCGTTACAAAGAACTTCTTTTGGCTAACATTTTCGAAGAATTTAAAGGACTCATGATGACGGGAAGGATGCTATATTACCAAGGTGTTTATAGAATTGAATCGGTAATCAAACCTATTGTAAAAACAGTTTTTCATATTATGGTTTAGAAAGGGTTTAAATGGTTCGTAGTAATCATACATAGCCGCTTAATCATAATTAAACCGCTTATTGATTAAATAAAAATAAAATCAATTTTCTTTTTCCTCTTCCCTCTTTTCTTTCTTTTTTTCTTTTCCCTAGTGCCAACCTTTATGGTGGAAATAAAATGACAAATCTAACCACCCCTTATCTCTCTTCCATTCACAACACCACAACACCCATTACTAATTACTCTAAATCAACTATAACTCATGCTTGATGAGAAAACAACAAGAAGACCTAGAATAGGAAAAACTTGAAGATTGGATTTTTATAAGTAGTTTTATTAGATAAATACGATTTCATCACTAATTGCTTGAAACTAGAAAAACCCATTAGAGAACAGTTAGAAGGGTGTCCAAAACAATTGGCAAAACCCTCCTTTCATAAGTCTTTGAAAAACATGTGATTCTCTCTCTTTCTCTGTATGTCACTTGGATTTACATTTGGTTTGATGTCAATGGCTTTATAGCGGTGATTGGCTGGTAGTGTGTAGGTGAGTGGTGTTAAGGCAATAGTATTGGAGGTAGTAGGTATTGGATAGAGTGGTATTGCTAATAAAGATAAGGATATTTTTGTCAATTTAAATCCATTACATGTATACTCTTGTATGGTCTTTCTTTCTTCTTTTTTTTCTAAGTAAACAATGGAATAACAATTATAAATTTATTACATTTCCTATGAATGATGATTCCACTATACGTTTATCGATTATGGTGAAGTTGGGGAGTCAAAAGTGATTTACATTTTCATTCTTTAGCAAAATAAAGCAAACAATTAAAGCCTATGATATGCAATGGTTTAACTAAATTTTATTTTGCTTATTAGTGTCTCAATTTAGTAGTTTCAATTTTTGCTTTTTCACTTATGGACTTTACCATTCATTCAATGTGGAAATTTATAAAAAGGAAAAAGAAAGAAAAAAGGTCTAAACTTATACTTTTTTCAAATTTTTCTAGGGCTCCATTTTTATTTTTATAGGATTGGTCCAGCCATTCATTTTACTTTTGATTTATACTCTTTTAGCTAAACTATTCTACAAACTATGAATTTAATTGTTTATATTTTAAAACATGAAAATGAATAGTGGAATGAAATGTGAGACTGATGATGTCAAAATAAAAGATGGAATCTTAGAATCTTTCACCTTTTCCTATTTTTAGTCCATGAGGAACACTTTTTCTATTTTGGTTCTCAGAGTTCCATAATCACTAAACCTTTTTTATAGTTGACATTTATTAACTTGATTATCACATTATTACTGCACCAAAATGTTATTTAGCTATAATAAGAATAATGTAGTTTCTTCATAAAATCTGTTTTTCTATTTTAGACAAATTAAAATAGATTTGGATCCTTTAAAGTTCTTATTTCTTAAAGTTTCCTAAAATTACAAAAGTAATGGTTAGGAAATAAGAATTTTAGATTATCCTTTTTCAAAAAAGAAACTACATAAAATCATAACAAAAAGGGAACTCCCTTGTTTTTTAGTTTTAATATTTGTTGAAATTAATGTTTTCTTCTTAAAATTTGACGTTTTTAAGGGTAAAATAATTATATAAAGATCTGAAAGCACCTCTTCTATAGGTTCATAGTCCAAACACTCCATGTTAAATATATGGAGATCGAACGCACATAAAACAAATATAAAAAAGTGAATTTACAATTTATCCTAATTTTCAACTTATATTTAGGAGTAATACTTCGAATCAGTTATCATAAATTTATTTATTTTTATGAGAATCATGCATTTATTTTTATGTATATCTTCTATTAATTTGTTAACATATATAGTTTCCAAGCTACATAGAAAAATGGGATTATATCTGGGTTCTATCTACTCATTAATTGAAAAATTAATATAAGATGCACCACATTTTTTGCATATAACCAATCCTATCTATATTTTGGTTTCCTACTTTTGAGAAGGTTTAGAATCTTTTACAACATTTTAAGGAAGTAAATGCCTTAAAACCCATGCCATGGCAATCCATTAATTGCATCGCGCAGGAATTAACAGTTGTATATCGTTGCCACTCGAGTTCTGGTAATATGATAGTAACTTTTTCCAGATATTGTTGGTAATATCACAATAATAATAGCAACATTATTGCTTTGGTGAATTTATATTTCTAATAAACTAAATCACTTCACAAGCACTATTTCATTTGACTCTCTAAAATTCCTTTATTCCTAAAATTAAAAATTAATGGTTATTATTATTTAAATTCTTTTAAAAATTGATGTCACAATAACTTCATATGATATTTTATAAATCTAAACAATTACAGCTACTTATTTGTAACTTTAGTAAAAAGAAAGGTAAGACAATCTATTTCCTAAATATATTACTAGAGTTCAAGGAATCCAAACACAAGCATGACATACTTTTTCTTCTCAAGAGTAGGACCTAAATAAACTTGAGTACCAAGCTGAATCGGTCTTAAACTGCCGGTTCACGGGTTGGTGATAGGATGAATTGTGACTAGCCCATGAGCTGGCGGTTTCAGGCTGGTTCACTAGGCCTGATGATTTAAAGCCCTTGAATCAATTTTTTTTTTAATATTAAGTTTTTTTATTTTATTAATTTTTTATATATATTAATAATTTTTAATAATGTGATTTTCTTTTACTTTTTTTAAGTGTACTAATTTATTAATAATTTTTAATTTTTTTATTAATTTCCAACTTTTTAATTTTTTCTCCTAAATTTTATTTTTTCCTCGTATTCAAATTTTTAATATTTGATAAGTTTCACAAAAAGGACTTACATTAACTAAAATTGAATTTTCTATTTATCCTTAACACATAATTAACTTATGATTAGTCATCTATTATTAGTTTGATGATATTATTGTAAAAAAAATTGTTATTCGTTATCATAAATAAAGTAGTTTTGATATACAATGACTTATTGAATATTATCCAATTATTTTTTCCGACTTAATGGCCTCTCTTTTCTCTTTCTCTCTTTTTTTTAAGAGGGTGAACCGGCTGGACCAACCCACTGGTTCAAGCGGTTTTGCTCAGGCAAATCGCCTAGACCCTTAAAGCCTAGCAGTTTGCCAAGACAGTTAGGCTCGGCCGCTACTAGACCAGGCTAGTTTAAGGTCCGCTCGAGTTGATTTATGGTTTGGAACCGTCCCTTGCCCAACTCTAAACCTAAGTGGATGTACGAATATACGTATGAGTAATCCTAAAAATTGATGCACCGAAAACAAAGAGCATCCATAGCATCCATTTCCATATTGAAAGGGCCTTGAAGGGGGTGATCTAATGGGAATTATGCCTAGAGTGCATTGCAAAATTGGTGGCTAGGTCTTAATCTCTTAAGCAAATCCTTGTATTAGTATCCCAAGATACAAATAGTTGGACCCAAGTTTTTACCCTAAATAATACTAATCAAATAATGAAAAGAACAATATAAAATTGGAAGAAGAAGAAGAAGCATAAGGTGGAGGAAAAACATTCATTACTTATTATACATCGTGTATTATGTAAGCATAGTATGTAAATATTAATAAATTATTAATATTGCCTATGATGATATCAGAGTCTGGATTCATAGAACTGATAAAGCAGGACCTATAAGCGATCTAAAAGTTTGAAAAGCGCACGCGCACATACACACGCAATTGGTCATTACGACGTCTAGTTCGTATTGTTATTTTCAATGGACTTCAAAGCACGGCCTATAAGACAAGGAATAGTATTTGTTAGATACTCTTTTTGCAATGAAATGTCCTTTTCTCAGCGAAAGAGAGACTCCTAGTTAGACCAATATATAGACATCATGCCCCCCCCCCCCCCCCCCCCTTACCGTACATGGTAAACGAGTCGAAGCTGCGTGCCAACTTTCAGCCCTTCTTTTTCTCACTATGTTAACCTAAATAGCTAGATTGATGCCACCTTGCTGAATGACAGCACAGCACGTATAGTGTATGTTTGCAATTTAATTAACCGATGAATTAGTTCGAAAATTTTAAATCGATTAATCTGCTATGCTCTAATATATATATATATATATATATTATAATGGTATACACTCACTGTATTAGGGCGATATGATTAGAAAGCAAAACTAAAAGAAAAGTTCCAGGATCCCTTTTCGCGATTAAGAAATAGCATAATGTCGTGTGATTTTGTACGGCATAAAATTCAAGTTCGCGCAAGCATCTAAAAAAAAAAAAAAAAAGATATGCATTTGTACTAATGCATCGTATGCTTGGATGAATAGTAAGCAAATAATATTTAGAGCAACATTAGCAGTTTTTAAAAAGACAACAGATGTTGGTTTTACAAAGGTAGATGATAGAGATTCATATGGCAATTATTGCCGGCATCACATGTGGCATGTGGCATATGACATCTCTCTCCCGTCAAAGACTTGTTATCTTGCATGCATGAGCATGACACCTCGCTAAAATGATATAACTAATATCATTTCATGAACCTGTAGACGGAGGTGACGCCACACAAGCATTCTTCACCAACTTATGTTAAGGTGGAACCATTAACTATTTTTTTCTGAACATAATCGCACGGTCTGTCCTTGATTCGGTTTTAGTAATTTTTTCTGGGGTTACTTATATTCTAATATTCACCTAATAAAAGTACACTTAACTTTAGAGTTTAAATATATTCTAAGTTACTATGTTAAAAGACACTTCGATAATTATAATTCTCTTATCTAATATGTAAAGAGTATTACACAGTTTTCATAGTTTTTTAAATTAATGCTAATAGTGCTTAACCTTTTTAGTTATATTGTGATGTCATTGTTATTGTTTCATGCATTAGTTATATGCGATGACGTTTGAGGAGAGAAAATTAATGAATATTGAGAGAATGAAAATTGAGAGAGTACAAATCAAATGATTTCTTGTCGTGTCACTTAGTACTCATGAGAATGCATCGATGCTATTCTATTTACTAGATTATAAAGGTCAGGTATGTTTTTGGTCGTCGCTTGCTAAAGATTAATTTATAGCTTTTGTTCGAATGGTTTCCAAATCTTAGACAAATAGTGGAATCATTACGTAATAGGAGCATCAAATGATTTCCTGCTTTTTTACGTATCGTTTTGAAACCACTAATCTTAAGTTAATCAAAATAAAATAACTAAAAGAAGAAACTATATATAGAATTTTACAGTTTGCAATTGGGTCTATATTGAAATTATCTATAAAATAAAATTTATTCCCACAGCTACCATAACATGGTAGTATATATTCGAAGTTTAGGAAAACAAAAATTTACTTCTTTTTCTATTATATACAGGGGCATTTTGTTTTTTAAGGAATGTAAAAAAAAAAAAAAAATTATGTACATAATAGGATCAAACATGACCATTAGATTCCTCATGGTACAAAAGGGATTAGGTATTTTTATCCTCGAAGACCTCCACAGGGGGTTCATAGGTTTTATATTATTATTACTTCCAATAAACACTTTATACTTAAAAAAAATTTCTTTTAGTGATAATAATAAAAAAAAATCAAATCAAGAAAAATAAAAAAGGATAAATTATAAGTACATGAAGAGAATCTTGGATGGAGAGTCATCTCTGGCAGTTTGGGTTGGTCAACATCAATTCCTCTCCTAGTCCTTCGTCTGGTTACGCACGAGTAATAGATGTATTTGTCCAATCGGGGCAAATTATTTCTTAAAAAACAGCCTAAGTGAAATTAATTTGTGAAATATGGTTCGAAAATTGCATTTTAAGAATAAGATTTCACGTTTTGACCACATTTAGCCACGTGTCAAGGATGGATGGTGATTTAAAAAGAAATCACATAATGGAGATGTGTTTTTAGAATCGCATTGTTTAGACGCAATTTAAGAATTGCATTTTGAGGAAGCTATTCCTAAATAGCATCTTCATTATGTAATTCTATAATTAAAATGACATGGCAAGGGCAAGTTAAAAAAGACTATGTAATTCCACAAGTTAAAAAAGACTATTCAAATCCAAATTACATCCAAACACAAGCCTAAGGTGTAACTCCAAATTATAACTCTAAACACAAATCCAAACTTCAATTCCACACTTCAAACAAGTAATTCCAAATGCTAAATAACCAATTGAACAATAAAAGGTATAATGAAACAACTATACATTTTTCTAAATATTATTTACATAGTTTTAGAGTCTTAGCATTGTTCTAATTGCCATACAACATGATACTATCTAATAAACCAAACATGTGATCTCTCTCTCTATCCTCTAGTACTATGCCTCCTCCCATAGTATGCTCTCCCATATTGCATTGAGGTTTATATAGCATGTGAAGATGAGCTTAGCCCCTCTTCCCATTGAATTTGATGAGGGTCTACTTACGTGATGCCTTCGCCTATGTTGTAGCTCGGTGAGTGTTTATTGAAGTAAGGTGCACCCGAAGTAATCATTAATGACGAGATTGGATTAATGGCAAGAGTAAGGAATATTGTGACATCCGACTATGGCTAGGATAAGTCTGTAGGAAGTAGGTCCCTATGTTAGGATGACCTATGATGTAATGGGGATTAATGTAGCTTTGGCTAGTCTGGAGCTGGAGTAGGAGATCGAGTCAGTAGTGGAGAAGGAAATGATACGGACTGCGCTAAGAACAAATAAGGCTAGCCGTTGGGGTGGGTCCAATCTTGTCGAAGGAACGAAAATAGAATGGGTTTAGTAAGGGTTTTAGCGAATCCATAAGCCATCTAACTGGATATGACACACCAGCTAGATTTTACATGGCCTAAGACTCGCCGGATGTAATGCACCGGTCCGAGTGATAAGGTTATCCGCTGCAATCCTTGCTAAAGAGATTGATAAGAGCTAGTGGGAGAGAACTTTCTAAGAGAAAAGATTCAAAGGAGGTTTTTCATTAATTGTTCTCTATCATTCATATTGTTACAAATATTACTATTTATAGTATATTCTAAATCCTAGTGGCAAAACTGTAAATAATATATAAAGCCTTAAACTTTAAAGAATTAGACCTATAAATAAAATAAAAACAAACATATACAAAAATATAGAACTATGCATTTTATAGGGAAATCGGCATGCGGTCATTCGGTATGTCTTGGAAGTAGCCTCGCATTGCTTGGCTAAGATATCGGAGAGGACAGCCCATAATTACCAAGTACCAAAGTTAATCAGCATGAGTCTCTTTGTGTCTTGCCGAGTAGATCCAACTCTTGGAAATGTAAGTTAATCGGCACTAGCCTCTGCGTCTGGTTGAGTGGAACTAGCTCTCGGAAACATGATAACTCAGCATATTGGCATACGTGAAGCCGAGTAAGTATTTGGTCAGGCATAGGTAAGGATCAGGCTTTTTGCTTCTCGATACTCTTTCTACGAGAAATAGTGTCATTCGGCTTGACAGATAGAATGAGTCAGCAAGTAGATGAGCTCGACTTTGGCAGTCGAGTTGGGTCGATATCCCGAATCCTATCATTCCCTTTCCCTTAGAGAAGTTTCGACTTGAAACTTGGTAATTGGCGGCTTCAAATCCCATTGGGATTAAATACCAACCTACAAAAACCAAAGAGAGTGATATAAAGATAGTTCGGGTTTATGATCAGTGCTGGCATCATCCTTAGCTCCTTCCACTCGTCATGAGCCCGATTGACTAAACTCCTCTCTAAGGATCCTTCCTTCCATTCATTGTGTATTTGATCAACTTTATATAAGTAGCCCTAGCAACTATCAATCAAGGGGATTAACACAACTTTTGGCTCAAACATCATGTGATAAACTCAGGGAGTTTGAACATGTAAAATCTCAAACTTCTCTTCTAACACAAGAATTGTTAATGCTTTACGTACTTTCAATGTTGGTCTTACAAGTTCATGCTTAGTAGCCTTCTCCCCTTCAACTTCCTTACAACTCAATTCCTTCTCCTCCCATCTGGGCTCATGCTCATCAATTTGGATGGTTGATAATGGGAGCACATCGGAAATATGGGGGTTTAACTTCAATTCAACTTGGTCCTCTTCCCCTTGACTACTCGCTTCTCTAACAACCTCCACTACCTTAAATTCTCCTTCTATACTCTCTAACTCGACATTCCTCTATTGTCTTATTTCATCCTTAAATACTTTAAGCTGTCTTTTAATCTCCTTTAACTGATCTTGCTCTTTTGAGAGGTTAGCTTCATAGGTAGGTTTTCTCTCATACAATTTGTTGTGACGATCTTGGGGTACGAATTTCCTTCACATTAAACGTCTTATCTCGTCCTACGTAACGATCTTAATGTTTCCTCTATCAATTCTTTGATTTATCATTCTCTTTTACGAAGTAACTGTGAAACTAATCATTGAATTTTTTATTTAGCATGGGCTTTCTTGTGCTCGAGATAAGAATAATTTTCAAAAATCCAATTAACTCAAAATTTCCAATTCAAATATTCTTTCGGAGTTCTATATCCATCAAATTTTGGAATTCGTGACATCACGTCTTCATAATAATATTCATAATTATATCTAGCTTCATATGTCATGTTGAGGATATTCAATTCAATAGCATGGTACTTAAGCTTATACAAGAGGGAGTTTCTCAGCAGCTAATGGACAGTAGTATAGCCATAAAGGCACTAGTGCTTAGATCGCAAGTATTAACAACTTGACAATAATTAGCTCGGTTTGTACTTCAATCTAGCTTGTCACTTAGATTAATACATGCAATAGTTTGGCATAAGTTCAATTTGACAGTAGCTTAGATTACGTTTTTATGAGACGGCAGTGTTGACACTTGCTTAGAGTACAATTACTCTGTACTTAGGAAATAGCAACTTCGAGTAATATAGCAATTCGGCATTGGCCACAACGGCATGGCTAGCATAGAGTAGCAACACCTTACAGCAGCTTGTTACAGTAGCAAACTTCAACAAATACAACACCACCTCGGAAATAGTATTAATTATAGCAACTCGGAAGTATCTTCAACTTAGGAAAATAAGAACATCGAAGTAGCTTGATTCGGACACTTTGACTTGGTAGCTCAGACTCCTTCACTCAATTAAGCTTGGCATGTCATAGGAGCTTAACAGTCTTCGAGTACAGCTCGGTAAGTGTTTGAACTAGACGGTCCAATTACTCAGTTCGGCATATTAAGTAGTACAACACAACTTCAAATACAAAATATAACAGATACAATGCCTAAAAACTCTCGGCCCTATATGGAATCTTGACCTTTGGTACCAAGATGATACGGATCGTGCCAAGAACAAACAAGGTCGATTGTCAAGGTAGGTTTGATCCTACTGAAGGAATGAAGATAAAGTGGGTTTAATGAGGGTTTTAGCAAATCCGTGAGCTGCCTAATCAGATATGATGCACTAGCTAGATTCTACAAGGCTTAAGACTCACCGGATGTAACGTATCGGTTCAAGTGATAGGGTTGCCCACCATAATCCTTATTAAAAGGATTAATAAGAGCTAGTAGGAGAGAGCTTTCTAAGAGAAAAGACTCAGAGGGGGTGGGGTTTCATTAATTGTTCTCCATTATTCGTCTTGTTATAAATGTTGCTATTTATAGTATGTCCTAAACCCTAGTAGCAAAACTGTAAGTAATATATAATGCCTTAAACTCTAAAGAATTGGGCCCATAAATAAAATAAAGACAAATGTATACAAAAATATAAAATTTATGCGTTTTACAGGGAAGTTGACATAAGGTCATTCGGTATGTCCTAGAAGTAGCTTCGCATTGCTTGGCCGAGACACCAGAGAGGACGACCCATAATTGCCGAGTACCAATGTTAGTCGACATTAGTCTCTCCATGTCTTGTCGAGTGGATCCAACTCTTGGAAACGTAAGTTAGTTAGCATTAGCCTTTGTGTCTTGCCGAGTGAATCTAGCTCTCAGAAACGTGATAACTCGGCATATCAGCATACATGAAGCCGAGTAAGTATTTGGTCAGGCATGGGTAAGGATTAGGCCTTCTGCTTTTCGATACTCTTTCTGCGAGAAATAGTGTCAATTGGCTCGGTAGATAGAATGAGTCGGTAAGTAAATGAGCTTAGCTTTGGCACTCAGGTTAGGTTGGTACCCCAAATCCTATCATTAAGGAAACTTATCTATAGGTCGTTAATAATGACTACCCTTAGTATGGCTATGGCTATAACCCCGTTTGATTTAGCACATATCGGATAAGGAAGAAGATCCATGGGCCACTCTTGAAAGTTAAGAGGGTATAATGTGACATTACCATATCCTCTAAGGAGTTGCCTTGTAGATCAAGCAATGTCTTATGCCTATGGTAGTATACAATGATCACTATCAATGTGAGCCTAACCTTTTATTTGCATGGAAAGTAAACATATAACGTGCTATTTGTTCTGTAAGCAAATAAATAAGTAGAAATATATAAAATGTTTATGAAGATCTTACCATTGCCCCTAGTAGGGCTCTACTGTACCCTATTTATTGTCGAGTATGTGCTTAATACCACTGATTGTATTAGGGAATGATCCTATCTAGAAAAGAATCATCGTTGTTTGGCTCAATAAGCGTCGACCTTTGCTTCGTCGGCGAATGGATCTATGCAGCATGATGCTGTCTCTAATCTTTAATAGTCTTCCCCCTTAAGTCAATCTTATGGATGGCGATTAAGGTGTTTAGATCCTCTAGGATCCCTTGCACTCCATCGAACTGTTACGGTATACGGTCTGGGTGGTGGTACTCTACAATATGAAAGCATATAAAAGGTACTTGACTAAGCCAACTGCTGCATCTAGCCCAATAATATGCTGGTAATGCCTCCAAGATACAAGGAGAGTAAGGTCTCCAAATGATCTACACATAGGGTAAATCAAACCATTAAGATAAAAAATATACGTAATAGTAGTAAATAGTTAAGGTAAATGATTTATCGTACTTGCTTCAGGCTTTGCTTATAGATTGCATCTTAGTGCTGGGACACTGCATGAGTAGCAATCTTTGAAGCATCGAAGTTGGCATTCGATCATTGTACTAATAGTCCCTCATCAGGAATATACACTTGAAGACAAGTAAGTATGATGTGAGGAAACTAATCTTACACCTAGACTAATAATAGTATTACAGCACCACCAATTTCGGTAGGCGTATCGTTAGTAATATGGCAAAGATTCTTATATAACCAAGTTAGGCATGTTGCCTCT
Organism: Lumnitzera littorea; assembly: GCA_024138015.1. Taxonomy (NCBI): domain Eukaryota; kingdom Viridiplantae; phylum Streptophyta; class Magnoliopsida; order Myrtales; family Combretaceae; genus Lumnitzera; species Lumnitzera littorea. The sequence goes on from JAMXBB010000012.1 coordinate 34,735,316, forward strand.
CATGCATACTCTCTTGTTGTTGCAAAGTCCTCTAATAAAGGGAGAAACATCAAGTGAACTAAGTTTCTTGATTTAGCGAGGAAAACAATACCCTCAATAAGCTATAGGAGATAAGCAGGAGCATATCTCATGATAGTAGTCTCATTAGTTGCTGTAGGTAAGCGACTAAAATGACTCTCCAACCACAACATCTTTAGATACCTACTATTCTGGTCTTTCTCCTCCTTAGGTTTGACACCCTGTAGGTGCTCACATATGTTAGCCTAACCAGTGGATGTCTGCCTAGTAATTGCATATCTGTCAATAGGTAAACCAAACTGGATGGACATATCCTGTAATGTGATGGTGACTTTACTGTACGACATATGGAAGGTATAGGTCTCTTATCTCCACCTCTTGACCAACGTAGTAATGAGATGTTATCAATAGAAATGAAGGGCAAAAGAAACCGACTTACTCTACATACGGCATGATGTGTAGGTCCAAGTCCAGTTAAATCCCGCTCATGTTGGCGTAAGGATACCTACTGTTGGTAGCATACTGGTACAGGAAAATCCTAAAACAACATACATAAAACTCTGAGTTAATTGCAAAAACATCAATGATTCAACAAAGAACTTGTAAATCATAGGTTATTATCATTCACTTGTCTAGCCCATATCGTAGTGGATTGATGAGTATCTTGGAGTCTAAGTAATAATCTATCAACTAGGCTTAACTCCATCTACACAAAAAAGAATCAATGATAAAAAAAGGTCTAGTAACATATAGTACCAAAGTTCATATAAACAACATAAACATGTAATATTTAAATGAAGGAGTAGCTTAATAGACCTCCCAACTTCTTTCGCTTTGGGAAACTTCTTATATTGTGCTCCTTCTTCCTACATAACCTACAACAATTCTTCATTAGAGGCTCCCTAAAGTCCATCTCATTGTAGTAGCATGATGATCATGATTAACCCTTTGTTCGGGTCAACTAGTAGTTCAAATAGATGAATGGTGTCTAGACATTGGGCCATCTACTATTGTTGCCAAGGGGGTGGAAACTAGTATGATAGATAAGCTACTACAAGTCTTAGTAGTACCACTTAGTGACTTTCTCTATCCCTTCCATATTAACCTGATGGGAATCAGGCCACTGGACCTTTAACCCACAGTTGAGCTTGAGGATTAGAGGGGCTAACATGATGAATCCTTATGTTCCAACCAATCCCTACCAAGATCGAGTACTTCCTTACTGAGGTTAAGTACTTCCTTGCCGAGTCACCTTCCATGCCGTGTTGTATGACCACCTATTTTTTTGTAGTATGTCGAGTTGATGGTTGTTCTCTAGCGTCGAGCCAACTAATTACTCAGCATCTTTCTTGTCGAGAAGCTGAGAGAAAGAATCTGGACTAACTAAGCCATCTTTGCTTAGACAAGCTCATCTATTTATACTTTTTGTCCGTATCTTCTAACGACTTCACCAATGTTGCATTGCCATGTGTACAGTATCGTGTGCAGAATCCATTGCACCAATGATTGTTTTTCTTATATGTTCATTTTTACCTTTTTGTATCTTGTACATTAGTTCCTTAGGAAATACCCTTTTGTCTTTTCCTTTTCAAGCAAGTTGCCTTAACTTAAGGGTATAAATACCCTTATACTTGTAACAGAGATCAGATCATTCTGAATACATTCTTTAAGTACTTTTTCTTCCTTACATAAACGTTGTTTGTTTACTCTCGGCATCACTCTTATCCTTTCCCATAAGCAAGGTTAAGTGACAAGTAACCTTACCAGACCAATTTGTGCATCATATTTAATTGAACCATGAGTCCTCGGAAGTTCCATTAGTACATCATATCCTCTTGAGCTATTCGTGGGTTTTGCTTATTGTTTCATTTTTCGTTTTTGTCCTTTCGCACTTTTCCCCACTAATCCTTTTTCGAGTTTTCTACAAGCTTAGACCCATTCAAGGACCAACCTTATCTGTTCTTGGTTGCGGTTCACAACATCTTAGTATCAGTGTTGGAGGTTTTAGGTGAATTATAGTAGTTCTTTTTGAAGTTCTGTTATACTCTATTTTGCGTATGTGAAATAGAGCAAGTTACTGTGTTTATTTGACTGTTGTGTTGTTAACTGTTAATTTCCTAAAGTGTTTGTTTGAGTTTGAATCTATGAGGAAAAACGATGACCCAAATATGAATGTTGGTACTGGTGACAACAGTGGAGTTGTCCACTATGACAACAGTGGAGTTGTCCACTATGACGTCAATCTTAGGAAACTCCCAAAAGTACTGACAAGAGACTTGATGAGGTAGTTAAGCTCTTAGTAGATCTGACTCAAGTTGTTCCTGCACTATCTTACTGACTTACTGAGGTCATGCAAAATACTCCATAAGCTGCTTAACCTATTAGAAGTCAGAACTTAGCTCGACTCGTTCAAGGTAGAGGAGTTGGTGAATGAGTAAGGTGAAGGATAGTCATGAAAGAGCTTGATGAAGAGGAAGAGGAGTATTTTGAAGAGGAGCGTGTGTGAATCCCTAGAGCATCTAACCATGTAAAGCATCGAATTTTGAGTTTCAATGGATCTAAGAATGTTGATCAATATATGTAGTGGGAAGAGAAGGTGGAGTATGCGTTTGATTATTATCAATATAAGGATTATGAGAAGATGAGAACTGCTACTATTGAGATCTTCGGATATGCCTTCATGTGGTGGAAGAATTTTCAAGCCATGAGGAGATGAGAAGGGTATCAAAAGATTAATACTTGGCTAAAGATGAAGAGGATACTCAAAAACATATTTATGCCGGAAACCTATCTCCAAGACAATTTCACTAGGCTTTAGGACTTGAGACAAGGAGGTTGAACTATTGACGAGTATGTTCAAGAATTTTAAATGCTTATGAAGTGTTGTGAAGTGGAGGAACCACCAGCTCGAACAGTCTCAAGGTTCGTTACTGGGTCAAGAGGAGACATTCGAGATGTTGTGGAACTCTAACAATTTGACACCATGGATGAGGTTGTTAGGATTGCCTAGTAAGTAAAGAGGCAAATAAGAAGTCAAGTATCAGTAAAGTTGCTGACTAGTTGACTAGGACAGGCAAGTCACTGAGCTTAATCGAGTATAGAGTTGAGTAGAAAGATTAAAGTAAGAGCTGAGCAAAAAAATTGACCTAATGATGTAGTGCTAACCCGAACATATGAGAAGGGGCAAGGGTCTGATAAGAAAACCAGCCAGATCAAGTGTTTCAAGTGCTAAGGGTTCGGACACATAGCTGCTTAGTGCTCGAATCAATGGACGATGGTCATCAAGGGAGACATCCTGAAGCTAGAAGTAGAGAGTATGGATGAGGAACCTGAGGAGGAGGAGGACCGAGAAAGAGTTAATTAAGGAGGATATGTTTCCTAAGGACTTAGATCGGTTACTCATGGTTGTCCGATGCACTATGAACATGGAACCCTCACGAGAGGAGGAGAAAAGAGAGAATTTGTTTCATACCACTTGCAAGGTGAACGATCATACGTGCACCCTTATCATGGATAGTGGAAGCTACACTAATGTGGCATCAGTCGATCTTGTTTCAAAATTGAAGTTATCGACTATTGCAAATCTGAGGCCATACTTGCTACACTGGTTAAGTGAGAAAGGAGCGTTACATGTCACTCGGCAAATACTACTACCGATCAATATTGGGAATTACTTTGACCAGATTCTCTACGACATCCTACCTATGTATGCTTCCTACGTATTGCTAGGTAGGACGTAATTTTTTGATAGAAGGGTCATCTATGATAGCTATTGGAATACATACATGTTCGAGAAGGATGACTAGGAGACTACACTAAACCCGATGCCACCTAGAGAAGTCAATAAGTTGCAAACGAAACTTGCTCATGGATCGAAGAAGGTTCTGGTGATGAGTAGAGCCAAGCTCTAAGAGGCCATCAATGTTAATGAGCCAACCTTTTTGTTGATTAGGCTCAGGAGATCAAGGAGTTGTTAGATGAATATGCCAACCTGTTTCTAGAGTAGTTACCTAAGGGGTTGCCCCCAACGTGAGGTATAGAGCACTACATTGATTTAGTACCTAGTGTTGCATTGCTAAATAAGCTAGCTTATCGGATGAATCCTAAGCAGGCTTCTAAGTTCCAACATCAAGTCAATGAGTTGCTGGAGAGAGACTATGTAAGAGAGAGTTTTAGCCCTTGTGTTGTGCCTACACTTCTAATGCCGAAGAAGGATGGAACTTGGTGGATGTGTATAGACAACTGAGCTGTAAACAAAACCATGATCAAACATAGGTATCCGATCTTGAGGCTAGAAGACATGTTAGATGAACTGAGTAGAGCCAAGATTTTTAGTAAGATTGATCTTAAATCTGGTTACCATCAAATTCGCATGAGACCAGGCGACGAATGGAAGATTGTGTTCAAGACTCGACATGGACTCTATGAGTGAATGGTCATGCCTTTCGGCTTATTGAATGCCCCGAGCACTTTCATGAGACTTATGAACTATGTGTTGAGACATCTCATAGGAAAGTGTATCATGGTGTACTTTAACGACATCCTTGTATATAGTACTGACATGTCGAGTCATTGTGAACATCTTAAAGTAATCTTGGATATCCTCCGTATCGAGAGACTATTCGACAATTTAAAGAAATGTTACTTTTACAAGGAAGAAGTGGTATTCTTGAGCTATGTAGTCAGTAGAGGAGGCTTACGAGTCGATGATGAAAAGATCCGAGCAATTGTTGAGTAGCCAACTCTTATTACTTGTGCCGACATGAGAAATTTCCACGGACTGGCTTCGTTTTACAGAAGGTTTATCAAGAATTTTAGTACTGTCGCCGTACCACTTACCGAGCTAACAAAGAAGAACATGGACTTTTGATGGGGAGAAAGGGAGGAGAGAAGTACTAGTATTACCTGACTTTTGCTCCAGTGCTAGTATTACCTGACTTCAACAAAATTTTTGAGCTAGAATACGACGCATTGGGCATTGGAATAAGCGTTATCTTGAGGTAAGAAGGCTGACTAATTACCTTCCACAGTGAGAAGCTCCGAGGATCACAACTAAACTACTCTATGTATGATAAGGAACTTTTGCCACTGATTCAAACAATGTAAGTCTGGCAATATTATTTACTACTGAAAGAATTTGTCATATATATTGACCATGAATCATTGACGTACCTCCGAAGTCAAACTAAGTTGTCGAAATGGCAGGCGAGATGGGTTGAATTCTTTGAAGGACATAATTTTGTAATTAAGTACAAGTAGGGAAAGTGTAACGTAGTTGCCGATGCTCTTTTGAGGAGATATGTTCTTTTATGAGAACTATAGACTAGACTGTTTGTGTTTGCAAGTATCAGAGAACAATACTCCGAGGATCCACACTTTGGAGCCATAATTTTATGATGCGTATATGGGAGGACAATGGACGAGTATCACATGGAGGATGACTACTTGTTTCAAGGAGGAAAATTATTGTCGAGCCTGGATTTTCACCCTCCCGGTTTTTTTTATAAAATAAGTCTTCTTTAAACCGATTAGTACTAAACCTTACCTATTTAATACCGATCATCGACTAGGATTTAAAGAAAATTGTTCCTTTTTGTTTTGAAAATAACTTTAGAGTCAATGCCTAACCGGAGTTAGAAAAAATAATTAAGTTATAAATAATTGGATGGATTGGTTATAATTTAGCCACTAATTTAATGATTGAAGCCAATTTTACAAGATGGTTTTTGAAACTAGAGAATCTGGATTCGGCGGTTAGTAATTTTAAACCCTTATGGGTACCATTGACTTTCCAAAATTAGAATTAAACTTAAAAATCACCTTTTAATTTTGAAAGACAAAACTTGATTATCGGTTACTCCAATAAAATAATCTAAACTAAAGAAAAAGGGAAATTATTTTTATTTTTTAAAATTTTATCGTCATCTTGTAGGTGCCTACGTACTTGCTATTCGGGATTAGATGTATGTAATTCTTTTAATGAAAAACTTTAGTGGTTAATTTGATTTTAATTTTAGAAAAAAAAAACTCGGGTTTACATTTTTACTCAATTTCACTTATTTAAGGAAAATTTCTCTAAAAAGCCTTAATTGGGTTTTTTTTTTTAGCAATCTAAAATTGTCCTAATTTGAAGAAGGGTTCATTTATTTATATTTTTTATTTTTGAAAACTTTGATTTTTCTAAGTGTGAAAAAAAAATTATTCATCTCCTTATTTACTCATTTTATATTTTTATATTTTTTATTTCTATCTATTTATTTATTTATTTTTATTAAACAAGAAATAAATAACTAAATAAACTACTTTTTTTTTTATTTTTTCTCTTTTCTTCTTTCTTCCCCCCCCCCCCCCCCCCCCC
>JAMXBB010000012.1:34746597-34765191 GCA_024138015.1 Lumnitzera littorea
GGGGGGGGGGGGGGCGGTGTTTGTGGGCCAGAGGGGGAAACATGGGAAAAGAGGAGGAAAAAGAGGGAAAGTGTCGATGTGGCGCCACGTTAGCTGCACTAGCCACTCCCAACTTGCCATGTATCATCTTGTGACATGTAGCAGTTGACATGGCATGCCATATGGTGCTACATCAGCAAGATCATCCAATTTGATGATGTCACGTGTTAGGATACGTGGCATAACCAAATCTTGACACTTTGCAGTGTGTTAGTCAATAGAAAATAAGAAAAAGGCCTCCCTGCCTTTGTTAAGATTTGAACCCAAAACCTCACACTCAATGTTAATGTTATGTTTATGTACTTAACCAATAGGTCATTGGCTTATGTCTTATCCATATGTGTAATTAAACTGCATATATAGCTTTGATTTAAATCTAAGCTTAGGTTTAACGACTCAATAAAAATCTACCTTAACAAAAAGTTATTTTCTAAAATCTTTTATTCTTTTCTAATTTTTTGTAATTTTTCAATTTTCTAACTTTTTTCCAAATTTTCCTATTTTCTAAATTTCTCAATAGTTTCTTATCCAATTTTCTCATTTTTTATGCTTTTTCTTTTTTTTTTTTTTGCATTTTCCTAAAATTCTTATTTTTTCTAAATTTCTTAATTTTTTTGGTTTTCTTTAATTTCCTATTTTTTTTTGTGTTTTTCTTAATTTAAGGCCTATTGAGAAAAAAAATAAAAATAAAGGGGACAAAAATTGGGTGTTTATAATTGTGCATATCGATTTGTTCACTGAGGGAGTTACTAATCAGGGAAACTCATAGTAGAGGTCTCTTTGGGCATTTTGGGGAAAGAAAGACGTATGAATTGTTGAATAGCCGATTCTTTTGGCTGAGAATGAGGAGAGATGTGCATCGAGTTATTGAAAGTTGTATCTTATGTAAGAAGGCTAAATGCCAAGTCAAGCAAGGGAGAGCAATGCCCCTACCTGCCCCAACGATGCTGTGGATTGAATCGAGCATGGACTTTGTCCTCAGACTGTCGTAAACTGCCGAGGCAAAGATTCTGTAATGGTTATCGTAGATAGGTTCAGTAAGATGGCACACTTTATGCCCTGCTAACAAACTAACGATGCTTCGGCTATTGCTTCTCTTTTTTTATAGGAGATTGTGTGGATACACGGAGTGCCGAGAAGTGTAGTCTTTGATAGAGACCCAAAGTTCTTAAGCCATTTCTAGAGAACCCTATGGCATTGATTGGGAACCAAATTACTCTTTAATATCTCATGTCACCTCTAAACTGACGGTCAAACAAAAGTGGTTAATTGTACTTTAAGGTCACTACTCTAAACTGTAGTAGGTAAGAACTTGGCTAATTAGAACATTTACCTGTTAGTGGTCAAGTTCACATATAACCAAACAATACGTGACACCACTAAGTAAACTCCCTTCGAGGTAATCTATGGATTCAATCTCGAGTTACCCCTTAACCATGCCCCTGTACCGATACCCGTGCAAAAGGACTCTAACGCATAGGCTAGAGCACAATCCCTTTAGTACATCTATGGCAAAGTCACTCGGCACATCAACCAAATTGCTAGAAGAATGCAAGAAAAGACCAAAGGTAGAACTGCTAAGCGATTTTAGCTGGGAGACTTAGTGTGGTTGCACTTTACTAAGGAGTGGTTCTTGAACAAGAGGAGGAACAAATTTTCTACAAGAGTAGAAGAAACTTTCGAAAACCTCTAAAAAATCAATAACAATACCTACAGGTTGGAATTTCTTGAGGATTATGGGGTTTCTGATGCCTTCAACATTACTGACCTTTGTCCATATCACCCTGACGAAAAATTGAGAGAACACCATTCGAATTTGATCCTAAATTTAAAACAATCCTGAGGGAATAATGGGAATTAAGCTACCGGACCTCTAACCTGTAGCCGAGCTCGAGGACTAAAGGTGCTGGTATGACGAGTCTTTTTGTTCTAACCATGCCCTGCCAAGGCCAAGTATTTCCTTGTCGAGTCACCTTTCATGACGTGTCGTATGACCATCCATTTTTCTATGGTATGTTGAGTTGATGATTACTCTTTAATGTTGAGCTAATCAATTACTTAGCATCTTCCTTGCATAAAAGCTGAGAGAAAGAGTCCAAACTAACTAAGCCATCACTACTTAGACAAACCCATCTATCCGTACTTTTTGTTTGCATCTTCTAATAACCTCACCAATATAGCATCACCATGTGTACAGTATCATGTGTAGAATCTATTGCTCCAATGATTGTTTTTCTTGTATATTCATTTTTACCTTTTTATATTTTATACATTACTTCCTTAGGAAATGCCCTTTTTGTCTTTTCCTTTTTAGGTAAGTGGCCTTAACTTATGGGTATAAATACCCTTGTACTTGTAACAGAGATCAAATCATTTTGAATACACTCTTTAATTACTTTTTCTTCCTTGCGTAAACACTGTTCACTCTCAGCATTACTCTTATCCTTTTCCTTAAGCAAGGTTAAGTGGTAAGTAACCTCACCGGATCAATTCGTACATCATATTGAATTGAGTCGTGAATTTTTGGAAGTTCCATTGGTGCATCATATCCTCTAAAGCTGTTCATGGATTTTGCTTACTATTTGATTCTTTGTTTTTACCCTTTTGCACTTTTCCCCATTTATCCTTTTTGAAGCTTTCTACAAGCTTGGACCCATCTAGTGACCGGTCTTGTCTGTTGTTGGTTACAATTCACAACATTGACTCGTGCTATGGCTACAAAGCCATGTGAATAAGGTATCTTATAAATTTGCTATTTGCCATAGGTACATACTTCTACTGTCAAGTTGACGGTATGCTTGTTGTTATCCTTTCATCCATATCCTATCCTTTACTTACTTGTCTCAATCTTAAATAGACCACTTAGTAAATCAAATATCACTAAATGATGCCTTGATGCCGCCTATCGCCATCCTTGGATCTTCTCATTAGCCCATGATGTGAATACTTCACCCTTTCCAAGTGCTTCAAATGATTTCTCCTAACGGGTATTGAAGTAACTAATGCAATTATAGAAGATTTTCAAGATGAGTGCTGATATTGGAAGATGCCTAGCGTCATTCAACACAGCATTATAACTTTCATTAAGATTAGTGGTCATGAATCCATACGTGTATCCTCCATCAAATTCCCTGGTCCACCTTTCTTTTTGGATATTTGCAAACCAATTAGGTGCTTCTTCATTTCTTTTCCACAACTCCTCCATATAAAACTCATGCTTTGCCTCCTATGCTTTTAAACTAGTTGTAATGACTAACTTCTTCAATGGTGCACTTTTGCACTTTGTATTGAAGTTGTTGGCTACATGCCAAATCCAATATTGCCACTTCACAAGTGGTAGACGCCATCTAATGCTCAGCTCCCTAATGGCCTCTCTTATACTTGTTGCTTGGTCTGATATAAGACATATAGTATGCTAATTATGAACTTCTTCCAACAACATGCTACTTCAATAGTATGAGAAACCATGCCCATGAAGTAGTTGACTCCTCATCCACCAACATAAAAGTAAGGGGGACAATGTGGCTAGCCCCATCTATGTTACAAGTAATCAACAGTTTGTGCTTGTATTTGCCATATAAAAAGGTTGCATTGATATATACAACTGGCCTATAGTGTTGAAATGCTTATATGCACAAACCAAAAGTTTAAAAAACTCTATGGAATACTTCGATTTGCTTGTTATTCAAGACTACCGATACATACTCCTAAGTGACATAAGAGTCACAGTTACTTAACTGGATAATATTCAACAACTTTAGAAGCTCTGCATATGACCTGTCCCAATCCCCATAAACTCTTTCAATCGCTCTCCTTTTACCATTCTGATAGCATTTAGGGTACTAACCTAACCTGACTGCCAAAGCCGAGCTCATCTACTTGCTAACGCATTCTATCTATCGAGCCAAATGACATTATTTCTCATAGAAAGAGTGCCAAGAAGTAGAAGGCCTGATCCTTACCCATGCTTGATCAAATACTTACTTGGCTTCATGTATGCTGGTATGCTGAGTTATTACGTTTTCGAGAGCTGGATCCATTCGGCAAGACACAGAGGCTAGTGCCAACTAACTTATGTTTCCGAGAGTTGAATCCACTTGGCAAGACATGGAGAGACTAATGCTGATTGACTTTAGTATTCGGCAATTATGGGCTGTCTTCTCTGATGTCTCGGCCAAGTAATGAGAGGTTACTTTTAGACATACTGAATGACCGCATGCTGACTTCCCTGTAAAAAGCACAATTTTATATTTTTGTATACGTTTGTCTTTATTTTATTTATGGGCCCAATTTTTTAGGGTTTAAGGCTTTGTACATTATTTATAGTTTTGCTACTAAGGTTTAGGATGTACTATAAATAGTAACATTTGTAACAATACAAACGATGGAGAACAATTAATGAAAAACCTCCTTTAAGTCTTTTCTCTTAGAAAGCTCTCTCCTACCGGCTCTTATCAACCCCTTTAGTAAGGATTGTGATGGGCAGTCCTATTACTTGAATTGGTGCGTCACATCCGGCGAGCCTTAGGTAGTATAGAATCTAGTCAGTGCATTATATTCAATTAGGTGACTTACAGATTCACTAAAAGCCTCACTAAACTCACTTTATTTTTATTCCTTCGGTAGGATTGGACTTACCCTAATGGTAGGCCTTGTTTGTCCTTGGCGTAATCCGTATCATCTTGATATCAAAGCTCAAGGTTCCAGATAGGATCGAGAGTTTTAGGCATAATATCTGTTCTAATTTGTGTTTGAGGAAGTGCTTATGTATTGGGTTTGTTTGAGATATCGAGGATTTGTTTACTAGGTATTAGTTTGTTTTGAATTAATTTTCTTCAAGTGGGGTTAGTGAAAATTTGGATTGCAATTTCTTTACATCGTTAATCCCATATTGAATATATATATTAAAGAAAAGGTTGGGAATTCCAATTTGGGTTGTTTTGTAGAGATATGATTTTTCAAGTTATTTAATGTGTTATCCTGTCTTAGTATTGCGATAGTGGCCAAGAAAGTACTCCGTGTTTGCTAAATTGAAAAGACCAAGTGTCTAGTTGAGATTGTATATGTTTGAGCTAATTTGACAAGAATAGTTGTTGTACTGAATTTGAACTTTGCCGAGCTTTTGAGTTGAACTACGGATCCGAATTGCTGAATTGAAGTTATGTCGCACTACTTATTATGCTAAACCTAGTAATTCTAATAGCTAGATTGATTTCCAAATTGGATTATCTTGTTCAAACACTTGCTAAGCTGTACTCAAGTTGTTAAAGTCCTGTAACGTATCGAGCTTAATTGAGTGAAGGAGTCTGAGCTACCAAATTGAAGTACAAATCGAGCTAATTATTGTTGAGTTGTTAATATTATGAAGGAATTCTAAGGGTATGCTTAATTACTGTACTCAAGTTGTACTGCTGTCTATTAGCTGCTAAGAAACTTTTTCTCTCATAAGCTTAAGTACTGCTTTTGAATTGAATATCCTCAAAATGGCATATGAAGCTAGATACGATTATGAATATTATTATTATGAAGACATGATGTCACGAATTCTAGAATTTGATGGATATGGAACTTTGGAAGAATATTTGAATTGGAAATTTCGAGTTAATTAGATTTTTGAAAATTATTCTTACCTTGAGTATAAGAGAGCTTATGTTATAAAGAATTCGATGATTGGCTTTATAACTACTTAGTGGAAAAGAATGATAAATCAAAGAATTGATAAAGGAAACATTGAGATCATTATCTGGGATGAGATAAGATATTTGATGTGAAGAAAATTCTTACCCCAAGATCATCACGACAAATTGTATGAGAGAAAACCCACCTCTGAAGCTAACCTCTCGAAAGTGTAGGATTAACTGAAGGAGATTGAAGGACGGCTTGAAGTTTTCAAGGATGAAATAAGACAATAGAGGAATGTCGAGTTAGAGAGTATAGAAGGAGAATTTAAGGTGGTCGAGGTTGCTGGAGAAGTAAATAGTAGAGGGGAAGGGGACCAAGTCGAATTGAAGTTAAACCCCCATATTCTTGATGTGCTCCCATTATCAACCATCCAAACTGATGAGCATGACCCTAGATGGGAAGAGAAGGAATTGAGTTGTAAGGAAGTGGAAGGGGAGAAGGCTACTGAGCATGAACTTGTAAGACCAACATTGAAAGCACTTGAAGCATTAACGATTCTTAAGTCAGAAGAGAAGTTTAAGATTTTACATGTTCAAACTCCTCGGGTTCATCACATAATGTTTGAGCCAAAAGTTGTGTTAATCCCCTTGATTGATAGTTACCAAGGCTACTTATATAGAGTTGATCAAATACACAATGAATGGAAGGAAGGATCCTTAGAGAGGAGTTTGGTCAATTAGGCTCATGATGAGTGGAAGGAGCTGAGGATGATGCCAGCATTGATCATAGACCCGAACTATCTTTATATCACTTTCTCTAGTTTTTGTCGTTTGGTATTTGATCTCAGTAGGATTTGAAGTCGATAGGATTCGAGGTACCGACCAACCTAACTACTAAAGACGAGCTCATCTACTTGTTGACTCATTCTGTCTACTGAGCTGAATGACACTATTTCTCATAGAACGAGTGCCGAGAAGCAGAAGGCCTAATCCTTACCCATGCTTGACTAAATACTTACTTGGCTTCACATATGTTGATATGTCGATTTATCACATTTCTGAGAGCTAGATCCACTCGACAAGATATAAAGGCTAGTGCCAACTAACTTATGTTTTCAAGAGTTGGATTCACTCGGTAAGATACGGAGAGACTAATGCCGACTAACTTTAGTACTCAGCAATTATGAGCCATCTTCTCTGGTGTCTTGGCCAAGCAATGCAAGGCTACTTTTAGAACATACCAAATGACCGTATGCTGACTTCCTTATAAAACGTACAGTTTTATATTTTTTATACATGTTTGTCTTTATTTTATTTATGAGCCCAATTCTTTAGGGTTTAAAGCCTTGTATGTTATTTACAGTTTTGCCATTAGGATTTAGAATGTACTATAAATAGCAACATTTGTAACAATACAAATGATAGAGAACAATTAATGAAAACCCCGCTTTGAGTCTTTTTTCTTAGAAAGCTCTTTCCTACCAGCTCTTATCAATTCCTTTAATAAGGATTGTGGCAGGTAACCCTATCACTCGGACCGGTGCATCACGCCTGGCGAGTTTTAGGCTGTGTAGAATTTAGCTGGTGTGTCATATCCGATTAGGTGGCTCATGAATTTGCTAAAACCCCTACTAAACCCACTTTATTTTCATTCCTTTGACAGGATTGGACCTACCCTGACAGCCAACCTTATCTGTCCTTAGTACAGTTTATATCACATTCCATACTTACCTCTTTGTTACCGAGTACCCAAATCCATCTAGAATAGTTCGTCTTAGTGTTGACACCTTTATATTAGCTTCATTCCTCACATGACCAAGAATGTACTGAGCCATGAAGCTAGAGTCTAACTATGGATGATCTTGGTTTAATATGGGATTGATGCAAGTGTATGGCCCTTCTATAATTGTAACCACAAAATCTGTAGCCATCTATCTTTAACATGCTCGGAGTTTCTAGCTGCAGCCTTTCTCCTTCTCACTATAAATGACATGCCATAACTTCTTATTAGACTTGTCAACACGAAAGTTTTGATGATGCTTTATATGAAAGAACTTAATTGCATATATCAAATTGGCTTTCCTCTTAAACTACATCCCTTTCTTCAACTCATCACCAATACTTAGCTCCTCTAATGGAATCACATCCTCCTCAAATGTTATATGACCATTGCCTCTAGGCAACTTATTAAAAAGTGGAATTGGATGCTCGAAAGTGGAGGTTGTTTGATGACTAACTGATGGAGCACTTTGTTATATGATGGGTATAGTAGGAACTGCTTCTTTCGCTGTATGCACTGGATCATTTGCTTTGTTTATTCCATCATCTATTGTAGCCTCTTTTGAATCATAACCACCTTCATTTTCATTTTCAACCTCTTTGATCTCTCCAGCTAAATTATCGCTAAAAGGTAAATCTACTTGACTCTCCATATGGCTTCTTAACATCAACGTTTTCTTGAAAGACAATAAGAGGGTCAATGCTACCTAAGCATTCATCATTATTGGACCTGTGTGACAAGTCAAGTGACAGTCGATAGGACCTTATGAACATGCCTGTTCCCTCATTTTTTAAAATGAAGCTACCTTCCAACTTGATAAAATGTTCTTGAACAAATAGACAACCTGCTTCTTTGGCATATTCAATCAACCCCTTATTGAGCCTGGGTTTTTCCTGGTTTTATAAGTTTTCCTTAACCCAATAAATATTAAACTCTACTTGTTTAATATTGATTCTCGACTAAGGATTAAGGAAGACTATTTTTTTTAAAGAATTTTATACACAAAAGGAGTCGTCTTCCAACCGGAGTCGGGAAATGGTTTAAATCAAAACCAAATGGGTAGATTGGTTTTGATCTAGAGACTAATTCATGCGAGGGAAACTAATATTTAAAAGGGATTTGACAAACCAAAAATTGAGTCTAAGGGCTAATTTTTTAAACTTTTATGGGTAACATTACTAACTTTCTAAGTTTAGATTTTATCTTTTAAAAATACCAATTTAAAACGAGATTTAATCACTACAAAATGAATTAAATTAGATTTATTTTACAAGATTAGATAATCCAAGCTATAATTTATAGAAAAGGGAAAACTAATTTTTTATAATTTTTATGTTGCCCCAAACGTTGCAACATACTTGCTAGTTAGGATCAAATATTCTTACTTTATTCTTAAAAACATTAGCAGGTTGATTGATTTTAATTCTAGAAATGGTTGACTATAAGTTTTTTAGCCATCTTAATTTTAAAGAATTTTTTTTAAAGTGTCCTAATTTTGGTGTCTTGTTTTTATTTTGGAAAACTTCAAAACAAACTTAATTTTGGAAAAAAGGGTTAATTATTTTTATTTATTTGGAAAACTAAAGTTTCTAAATGATCAAAATGTTTTTTCAATTTATTTATTTATTTTATTTTTGTTAATTTTTTTATTTTTTATTTTAACTAAAGCATAAAGATAAATAAACAAAACTTAGGCTTTTTTTCTCTTTTTTTTTTCTTGGTTCTTTTCTTCTTTTTTTCCCTTCTTCTTTTGTTTTTCGGATTTTTTGTTACAATTACAAATTACAATAATAAATAAACACAAAATAGACAAAACTAAGCTAAGGCTATACTAAATAACCTAGCATGGGATGGAGTAGTCTTGGATCAAGTCTTTGATTGAACATGGATCTTGGTCAAGTCAAATATCTAGACTTAGCTCGTGTAATGGAGGAAAGTAAGGTGGTTGCTATAGGTGTTTTTGGGAAATGTTGGTGTTGAATTGAGTGGGAAAAGGAAGATTTGTATGCTTTTTATTGAACTTAGGTTAGGGGGGGATGGGGTTGGGAGGGGGTTTAGGTTTGATGCCTTAGTGAATGGAGCTTGCCTTGGTGGTTTTTAAAGATTGGGAGGTGGTGGTGGTGTTGATTCGATTGTGTAGTAGGTAGCTGAGTGTTGAATGAGAGTTAGACTCTTGGGTTTTGGATGCTACAAGCTTAGTCGTAGCATCAATCTTGGTCAAAAAGCAGTGGTAATTGGTGAAGAGGATGGGTTGATGATGTGACAGCACTCATCAAAGTTTGGGATCACTGTGGTGTGGGCAATTGCTAGTATAGTATATTTGGCATTAGGTCATAGTAGGTCGCATAGATGTATGAGCTTGTGAGAGGAGTGTAGCTTGTGTCGTACATAAGGATGGTGTTTAGTCAAGCATATTCTATAGGGATGAAGGTGAGTTAATGGTGGCATGCGAAATGGGCTACGTAGGTTGTTATTGGTTAAGTTCGGATGGGTTTGGTCATTTAGGTTTGAGTGATAGTGGATTTGGGTACTAGACTATCATGTGGGCTAGTTTAGAGTGGATAGAAGCAAAGGTGATTTGGTGTAGTAGGTTGAATCGATGAAGGCTAATGTGGTTTCATTAGGGCATGGAGTTGGTTTTTGGTGTTGCTGGCTACTGATGTTAGGTTGGGTTTGGTCATGGGTTTGGGTTTATGAGAGGTTAGTTTCTATGTGTATGGTGTGAGAAAGAAGATGGGGATCAAATGGGGAAGGCCACTGCGTGGAGTGTATAACTGTAGTGGATAGTGGTCATGATTGGGGCAGTTTAGTTTGGGTCGTATGGCAATAGAGGATTGGTGGTTGATATCATGTTTTGGGGTTGAGGTTGATTGGTCGCTGCACATAGTTGGATTATATGCCATGAGAGAGGAGATTGTGAAGTGAGACTCCTGATTATAACCTTTGTTGGAGTCTTTTTGACTTAGGAAAATGAGAATTGGATTAAATGCAAAAAAGTTCCTAATTTTTTGCCTTTTCTGATTTTTCATCAATGATTTGAATGCCTAAATGTGCAAATCTAGACATGTTCATTGGCTCTATTCAAAGTATTCCATATTGACGTTGAAATGACCTCATTAATTCAGTTAAATTGCAAAGGAAAAGGCTCCAAATCAAGCTCAAAAGTGGACTGTCCAATAAGGGAAATTGAGAAAATTTTAGGGAACAAAAGGAAAGAGGAGGAAAATAGGGGAAAATGTACTGATGTGGCACCATGTCTGTTGAGTGGTCAAATGACATCTTGCCACGTGTCGAACATGTGGTAGAAGCCAACATGTCATTGTGCCATGTGTCAAACATGTGGCATGATATTTGTTAGAGGATACTAACGTACATGTCACATGGCACCATGTTAGCTTGCGGTCATAGCCAAGTAGTGCTACGTGTCAGTAATAGACATATGGCCTAGTGACAAGCTGACACATGGCAGGTAAGGTTTTAGATAAATAAAAGGCACTTTGTGCTTATTGCAAGATTTGAACTCAAGATCTCTAAGTCATTGATAGTGCAAGTTAAAGTGTGGAACCGTAAGGCCATTGGCCTTTTCCTTGTTTATATATCCAATTTAATTGTATATATGGACTAGATTAGCTTAGGTTAGATTTAATTTAAGCCTCGGTCTAAAAATCTCTCTTTTGTTATTATCATTAAGGCCTAAAAAAAAATGCTAAATTAAAAATCCTATAGCGTTTAAACTATCTAAATTTTTCCTAAATTTTCTACTTTTTGTGAATTTTCCAATTTTTCTATTTTTTTGCGATTTTTTTCTACTTTTTATGATTTTTGCTAAATTTCCTATTTTTTTATTTTTCTAAATTTTCTATTATTTGTATTTTTCTAATTTATTATTATTATTTTTTGGTATTCTTTTCCCTAAGTTAGGACCCCTTATCATATTTAAAAAAAATTAAATTAAAAGGGGCAAAAATTAGGTATCTATAGTTGCTTTTCTTTATGGTGATGTTTGAGTAAAATTTTGCCATAAAGACAACAGAAACACTATTTTTACTTTGAAGATGAATTTGTACTAAAAATCACTTAAATTAGCTAGCTGTCCTAAACTTGATTCATTAGGGATTTAGTGAATAGTGAAGGTGAAAGAGAGAGGAGGGACTCTAAGAGCTAGCTGAGACACAAAAGAAAATAAAAAAGGGTAGCACCTTTAAGGGTTAGCAAGAACCCTAAAAGATTTTAAAAATCTAGTTATGCCCTTATGAGCTGACTAACCTAAGTGAATGGGTGAAGCACTTTTTGAGCTAGTTAAAATCTTAGATGAGAACTTAGTTGTGCCTTTCTGAGCTAACTAACCATAGCAGGAGTGTCTCTGGTGGACTAGTATCCTTAACTTAGAATCAATTTGAGAAAAACTTAAAAGTGTACTTCGAAGCTAACTATCCTAGGTGAATAGGTGAAGTGCTCCTTGAGCTGGCTAAGACCCTATATGAGAACCCGATTGTACTCTTCTGAGTTAACTAATCTAGGTGGGAGTGTCTCTAGTGGACTAGCAACTTTAACTTGGAATTGATTCAAGAAAAACCTAAAAGTGCTCCTCTAAGCTGACTATCCTAGGTGAACGGGCGAAGCACTTCTTAAACTGGCAAAGACCTTAAATTGAAACCTGGTTATGTTACTCTAAGCTAACTAACTTAGGTAAGAGTGTCTCTAAGGGATTAGCAACTCTACTTGAAAGTGTTCATCTGAGCTAACTATCTTAGGTAAACAGGTGAAGTGCTCTTCAAGCTGGCTAAGACACTAAATTGAAACCTAGTCATGCTCCTTTAAGTTGTCTAACCTAGGTAAAAGCGTCTCTGGTGGACTAGCAACCCTAGATTGGAATTGATTTAAGAAAACCTAGAAGTGCTCCTTTAAGCTAACTATTTTAGGTGAATGGGTGAGGAGCTCTTAAGCTGGCTAAGATCCTAAATTGAAACTTAGCCGTGCACCATTGAGTTGATTAAACTAAGTGGGAGCATCTTTGGTAGACTAATAACCCTAACTTAGAATTGATTCGAGAAAAACCTGGAAGTGCTCCTCTAGGCTAACTATCCTAAGTGAATGGGTGAAGCACTCTTTAAGCTAGCTAAGACCTTAAATTAAAACCTAGTCATGCTCCTTTGAGATGACTAACCTAAGTGAATGGGCAAAGCGCTCTTTGAGCTGGCTAAAACCATAAGTGAAACCCTAGTCATGCTCTTTTGAGTTGACTAACCTAGGCGAGAGTGTCTCTAGTGAACTAACAACCTTAACTTAGAATCGATTCAAGAAAACCTAAAAGTGTTCCTTTGAGCTAACTATCCTAAGTAAGAGGGCGAAGCGCTCTTTAAGTTACCTAAGACTCTAAATGAGAATCTGATTATGCTCCTCTAAGCTAACTAACCTAAGCGGGATCACCTCTAGTAGACTAGTAACCATAAATTGGAATCTATTTGAGAAAACCTAAAAGTCCTCCTCTAAGCTGACTATTCTAGGTGAATAGATGAAGCATTTCTTAAGCTAGTTAAAACCCTAAATGAGAACCTAGTTGTGTTCCTCTAAGCTGACTAACTTAGGCAGGAGCGTCTCTAGTGGATTAGCAACCCTAAATTAGAATCGGTTCAAGAAAACTTAAAAGTGCTCCTTTAAGCTGACTATCCTAAGTGAATGGGTGAAGCGCTCATTGAGTTGGCTAAGACCTTAAATGAGAACCTGGTTATGCTCTTTTAAGTTGACTAACTTAGTAGGGAGCGTTTTTGGTGGACTAGTAATCTTAAATTGGAATCGATTCGAGAAAACCTAGGAGTGTTTCTTTGAGCTGACTATTCTAGGTGAATAGGCAAAGCACTTCTTGAGCTGGTTAAGACCCTAAATAAGAACTTGTTTGTACTCTTTTGAGCTAACTGACCTAAGCAGGAGCATCTCTAAAGGATTAATAACCCTAAATTGGAATTGATTCGAGAAAACTTGGACATGCTCCTCTAAGCTGACTATCATAGGTGAATGGGTGAAGCACTCTTTGAGCTAGCTAAGATCCTAAATGAGAACCTAAATCTTGCTTGTGGGAAGTACATTATGGCTTGTTAAAAGAATATCAGTGAAGAGAAGTGCCCAATAGGCTAGCTAAACCTTAAGAGAAAATGGTAAATCTAAATAGTACTTTATGAGCTTATTAGAAACCTAAAAATGGATTGAAAGATGGGACAATACTCTAAGAGCTAGTTAGAACTCTAAAAATGATGAAAAGAGGAGACATCATTATAAAAGTTGGCTAGAACCATAAAAAGTGATGAAAGATAAGATAACGATCTAAGAGCTGGCTAGGACCTTGAAAATGAATGAAAGAGGGGACAATGCTCTAAAGGTTGGTTAGAACCCTAAAAATGGATGAAAGATAGGATAGTGCTCTAAGAGTCGGCTAGAACCCTGAAAATGAATTAAAAGATGGGACCGTACTCTAAGAGCTAGCTAGAACCCTAAAAAAGGATGAAAGATAGGATAATGCTCTAAGAGCTGGTTATAACCTTAAAAATGATGAAGGATCGAACAACGCTCTAAGAGTTGGCTATAGCCCTATAAAAAAAGATGGAGGATGAGATAACACTTTAAGAGCTGGCTAGAATCTTAAAAAAGATGATGAAGGATGGGATAGTGCTCTAAGAGCTAATTAGAACCTTAAAAAAAATGATAAAGGATGGGACAATGATTTAAGAGCTAGCTAGAATGCTAAAGAAAATGATGAAATGATGGGATAACACTCTAAAAATGATGAAGGAGGCGAAGTGAGGAAATGAAACTCATTTAAAAAACTTCCTGACTTGAAAACCATTTATAGACAAAGAAATTGGTGAAGACAATTTATGACAAAAAAGGCATCAAGGATTAAGTTCCTTAATGACTTAGATTAATATGATCAACTTAAAGGTGTTACCACTTTAAAAAGGAAACATATAACCTACATTGGAAGTTTAGCTACTCAAGTCGGCATGGCTTTGAAAATAGACAAAAAACTTGTAACAAGCTTTTACTTTCTCTCTCTCTTTTTCTTTTTTAATTTTCTCTCTCTTTTTTTATTTGAAAGTTTGCTAATAGGGAGAAATTCTTATTAAGGAGAAAATGTTATAATCATCCCATTTTCTTGCTAACTATATGGGGCATCTCGTATTCCTCTTAGTATTTGAAATGTCTCCTGACCCTAATGCTGGGTTTGCTCATGGGACTTTGTGATTTTAAACGTTTTTTTTTTCCAAAGAAAAAGGTAACTCACAATTAGTTTAGTCGAAGAGGGCTTCCTTGCAAACTCTCAGTTCAAATTATATTCTTGACTATAGTCCAAAAAATTATAGTCCATTTTATAAGTAATATAGCCTGATCAATTCGTTAGGACTTTTTGGGTTCAACATTATGAATTTAGGCTTTTGGTCAAAAGGTTTCAAAAAGGACTAATGAGAAGGCCTATTTTGAAAGAAATACTTTTATCTAACCGAGGTATACAAGTCAAAAACCTTTTGGAAAAGAACCAAAAGTATGCTTACCCCAATTTCAAAAATAAAATTTATTAAAAAGAAGAGTTTTTATCTAGTGTGGGAGGTATTGTGTATGGAAGACCTTATATGATTTAGCAGGGTAAGAAATTTTTCGGTTTGTGATCATGAAGTATGATTTAGAGTGGATATATAAGTTTTGTGATTTTGGGCTTAGAATGTGATTTGGGGCCTTACATTTTAGGGGTTATTTGGGCATAGATTTCTGGCTTTTCTTATTCAGTTTTGTTGCCCATGCTAGGATAATCTTTTAACGCTTTCATCTTATCTAATATCTAATATTAACAACCAAGACATAAATATCTGAGTATTAGGGTAAAGCCTTGTTCTTATGCAACTAAAATCAACAGTTGATTTAGGGTATTTAGAAAAGTAATCAAATTAAGTTAGAAACTTATGAGAAAGATGATAACCTTATTGAGGAATTCCTGTACACTGAAAATTTGAAAATATAATAAGATATCAAGAATATAATCAAAATAGTAAAGATTTAATTTATATGAGCTCCTAAAATTATATTTAAGGTAATCGTACTCAAATTTAGAGTTTTTAAGAAAACATATCCAATTATGCTCAAACTTTATGACTAAATTAGAAAAGTTAGTTGAATTTAAAGAAAATATCCTAATAGCCCAATTTTAGCCTTAAGCTTTTTTTTCTTTCTTTCTTTTTCTTAGTTCTTTTCTTCTTCTTTTTCTTTTTTCTTTTGTTTTTCCTTTTATGGATTTTTCATTACAATTACAAATTGCAAAAATAAATATATTAATTAAATAAATAAACAAATAAATACACAAAGTAGATGAAACTAAGCTAGGGCTGGACTAAACAACCTACCGTAGGTCGAAGTAGTCTTGGATTGAGTCTTCAACTGAATACAGATCTAAGTCGGGTTGAATATTTGGACTCAGGTCATGTAGTGGAGGAGAGTAACATAGTTGCTATAGGAGTTTCTAAGTGATCTTAACGCTGAATCAAGTGGGGAAAGGAAAATTTGTGTGTTTTTTATTGGACTTAGAGAGGTAGGCTTGATGCCTCGGTGAATGGAACTTGCTTGGGGGTTTTCAATTATTGGGAGGTAGTGGTGGTATTGATTTGATCGTGTGGTGGGTAGCTGAGTGTTGAATGAGAGTTGGACACTTAGGTTTTGGATGCCACGGGATTAGCCATAACATTAATCTTGGTCAAAAAGTAGTGGTAGTCGGTGAAGAGAATGGGTTGATGATGTAACAACGCTTGTCAGAGTATGGGTTCATTGTAGCATAGCCAATTGCTGGTGCAATATATTTGGCATAAGGTCACAGTAGGTCTCGTGGATGTGTGTGCTTATGAAAGGAGTATGGCTTGTGTCGTAGTTGGGGATTGTGTTTGGTCAGGCTTGTTCTGCAATGATAAAGGTGAGTTAATGGTAGCATGCAAAGTAGGCTATGTGGGTTACTATTGGTTGTGTTTAGATGTATTTTGTCATCTAGTTGTGAGTGATCAGGGATTAAGGTATTAGATTATCATGTGGACTAGTTTGGAGTGGACAGAAGTGAGGGTGGTTGAAGGTGGTCTAATGTAGTGGGATGAATCAATGGAGACTTATGTGGTTTCGTCGGGGCATGGAGTTGGTTTTTGGCGTTATTGGTGACTAATGTTAGACTAGGTTTGGATGTAAGAGAGGTTAGTTTCTGTATCTATGGTACGAGAAGGATGATTAGGGTAGTCGAGTTTGGGTCATGGCAATAAAGGATCGATGGTTGTTGTCATGTTTTGGGGTTGAGGTTGATTGGTCGTTGCATGTAGTTGGATTGTATGTCGCGAGAGAGGAGATTGTGAAGTAAGACTCTTGATTCTAACCTTTGTTGGAGTCATTTTGAATTGGGAAAATGAGAATTGGATTAAATGCATATAAATTCCTAGTTTTCTATTTTTTTTTTCGATTTTTCATCAATGATTTGAATGCCCAAACGTATGACTCTAGAGGTATTCTTAGGCTGCATTCAAAGTATTCCATGTTGACTCTATAATGACCTCATTAATTTGGTCAAATTGTAAAGGAAAAGGCCTCAAATCTAACTCCAAAGTGTATTGTCCAGTAAGGGAAATTGCAAAAATTCTAAGGAAAAAAAAGGAAAAAAGGAGGAAAATAAGGGAAAATGTGATGATATAGTGCTACATCAATCGAGTGATCAAATGACATCCTACCATGTGTCAAACATGTAGCAGAGGTCAACGTGTCATTATGTTATGTATTAGACACTTGGTATGATACGTATCAGGGGATGTTGATGTACACGTCGTATGGCGCTACGTTAGCTTATGGTTATAGCCAAGTGGTGTCATGTATTAGCAATAGACACGTAGCCTAATGACAAGCAGACATGTGGTAGGTATGCTTGTTGTAAGATTTAAACTAAAGATCTCTGAGTCATTGATAGTGGAAGTTAGAGTATAGAATCATTAAGCTGTTAGCCTGTGTCTTGTCCATATATGTAATTAAATAGTATATATGGAGTAAGTTCGCTTGAGTTAGATTTAAATCTAAGTTCAAACAAAAAAATCCCTCTTCTCTTATTATTATTAGGGCCTAAAAAATACTAATATTAAATTAAAAATCTTATTCTATTTAAACTATCTAATTTTTTCCTAAATTTTCTAGTTTTTGTGAATTCCCCAAATTTTCTATTTTTGTGAATTTTTTATAAATATTTTATTTTTTGTATTTTTCTATTTTTTTATTTATTTGGTGTTTTCTTTCCTAAATTAGTACCTATTATCCTATTCTAAAAAAATTTTAAATTAAATAGGGCAAAAATGAGGTATCTAGCCCCCTTCACATCATCATCATCATTTATAGGGTAAAGAATATAAAATGGGTGCACAAAGCTACTCAAGACCATAGTAGGCTACTTATAAAACACCTTAATTGTGTATGTACTAACATCAACTCTAATTATTTCATAAATTTTCTCTATTAGCTCAACATAACTAACACCCACTCTTACCTTAATGTTCTTAATGGGAGGCCTATTATAAATAACCCCGTTTAAATCATCTAGTATACTACTACGAGCATAAATTGAAAACCTCACATGATCCCCCATGCTTCAAGAATGCAAAAATAACATAACACTATGAAATACGATAATTACCTCTTCCAACAATTGGTACTTTGGAACAGGAGCACGAATCAACAATTTCTACTAGTTCCTACAAATATTAGATAAATGGACACTATTCAGAGAGAGAAAGTGCTTACGGTTTCTAATTGAAATGCATGAAATTGAACTTCAAATCTTAGAAAGAATGAAAATTAACCTTCACAATGTAAAATAGAAGTGTAGATTTAAGTCATGATATCTAAATCTTGATGTAACATGGTGTAGCAAATCGCGTTTGGGAGTCCTTCTTTTAAGTAGATGTGCGGGGCACTATTTCTTTTAGTGAGTGTATATTGCGTGAATGGCACGAAATAAGGCCAACAAAATCGCATTTTCATAGTGCAATTTTCATTGGTCGAAACATACCGTTTTATTAAATGTGTAAATCACATATTGTGAATGCGATTACTAAATTGCATATAAGTAATGTGTTTTCTAAATCACCACCGCCCCGC